>VMDO01004498.1:77780-124669 GCA_007922755.1 Pedetes capensis | reverse complement strand
TGTTGGCCAAGGCTGTCAGTCCATTTCTCAGAAGTCACCAAGCTAAGGCTTGGTCCTAGAAGCTGGGTTTTGGTTTCGAGCGCAGTCTGAAAACAGCTTCTTTCCCATTTCTTTGTGATTTACCCATTTGGGCTCAGCTCACCAAAGTCATCTGGTACCTTCCCGTCAGCTGCTCCGTGTGTGCATGTGTAGAACTGAGCAATACTACTGGTAGGCAAAAATAAAGGGAAGTACAAAATTACCTCAAATGACCCAGACAAGAGGATGGAAAGTAAGAACCAGGTTAAAACCAAAATAAGTAAAAGACCAGATAAGAATTAACAAGCTGTCTAGTAGTATTTAAAATGATTACCACAGCCAAGTGCGGTGACACACATTTGTAATCCCAGCACTCAGGAGGGTGAGGGAGGTGGCTTGTGAAGTCCAAGCCAGCCTGGGCTACATAGTGAGACCCTGTGTCAAGAAACAAAACTAAACTAAAATGATTACCACATCTTCCAGGAAATGGAAAATAGGCACATATCTGGTATTACCTGGAAGAGAGAATCACTGAGATTTTTAGTTTATTAGCTCAGTTAACATCTTTTTGTCAAGTCACCATCATGCATTGAAGATCAAGGTTGATTAAGACAGTGATCAATGTCAGGCACTGTGACATGTGCCTATAATCCCAGCACTTGGGGGGCTGGGGCAGAAGGACTACCATTTCAGAGCCAGTCTGAGCTACATAGTGAGACCCTGTCTCAAAAGAAAAAAAAGAAAGACAGTAGTCATAACCACTGTGATACATATAATAAGTTGTTTGTTGTACAAATATAGAGAAGTTATAAAGGATAGAGGAAGGAGAGTAGGTGAATAGAGATTGGAGAGATAAGAGCAGCCAGGGAAGAATTTCTGAGATGAATCTTCAAGGAGCAGTGTTAGCCACACCCAAATGTAGGGGTGGGACTCCAGGCGGCAAGGCACACAGCAGGCACAGTGTGATCAAGGATTAGAGATGGGACTGGGTACTAGACTGCCGAGCAGGAACTGTAAGCAGATAGGGAGTAGTGAAGATGAGGTTGAGGGATATACAGGAGGGCTTTGTCAGTCATGGCCCACCTGAAATTCATTTACTAATTCATCTACTATTCATCACCTCATGGCAGTGGTATATTTGCTTATTTTTGAGACAGGGTCTCTTTGTGTAGTCCAGGTTGGCCTAGAACTCACTATGTTGACCAGGCTAGCTTCGAATTCATGTCGATCCTCCTGCCTCAGCCTCTCAAGTGCTGGGATTATAGGCGTGTGCCACTCTACCCAGCTCTGGTAGTGTTTTTTGCTTTTTTGTTTTTTGTTTTTTTAGCCGTACTAGGTTGAACTCAGGCCTCACGCTTGCATAATTTCCAAGTGCTGTACCACTGAGCTGCACCCCGAACCAATTTTTTTCACTTTTTGAGACAGCGTCTCACTAAATTACACAGACTGCCTCTGGTCTTGAACTTGCAATCCTCCTGCCTCCACCTCCCGAGTCTCTGTGATTACAGGTGCAAACCACTGTGCCTGGCTTCTGGTAGTGTTCTTAATAAGTATCTGTTGAGTAAATACCCACTATCACCCCTGAGTCATACAGCCATACCACCCTGGTGTCCAATCCTGTCAAATCTTGGAAGCTAAGCCAGGTCGAGCTTGGTTAGTCCTTGGATGGGAGTCTACCTGGAAATACCAGGTGCTGTAGGCTTGGGAAAAGGATCTAGTTGCCTAGTCCCAAAACAATCAGCCATGGAAAGCCGTATGAATAACAGAGAAGCACTGATGTAATGCTGGGCATGGCACAGTGTCAAGAAATGTTTTCTTCTGTTGTATATAGTATCGCTAAGAATCAGAACCAACTCCATGGCACCTACCAATAACGACGTTACCACTGAAGAATGATAATTATGTAAGTTGAAGCAGTCCACCATTAAGGAGCTTATTTTCTTCATGAGGCAGCACAAAACACAGCCCTGAATATTAAACACAAGTCACCATAGGGAGAGGTCCAGGGGATGGTGCAGAAAATAGAATGAGATGAGACTTTGGAGGAGGAGAGTCTGTGCTGATGAGCTTAGGAAGAATTTTCCCAAGGAGATAGGGCTAAGCGGGCTCTTATTTGGTGAGACTGGCTCATTGGAGAGGAAGGGAAAGGGAGGCTTCATGTGAATCAAGTCCTAAGGCCGTGTGTAGGCATGGTGAATAGGCTCACGTGTTATATTTATTTGTATTTATTATTCATTCTGTCATCAACAGTGACTACTTCCCACATCAACTTGTACTACAAGATTCTTTGCTCTTGAGTTCAAATGAGTTCAGACGGCAAAAGATGCTTATTTCTCTGAGTCTAATGTATTGGTTCCTAAAAGAATGTATTGAAAAGAAGCATATTAGTAGAAAGTAAAGAATACATGGTTTGAAACATATTTCATACTATATATACTAGTTCTATACAGGACTTTTTTTTTTTTAATGAGCAACTTACGGAATTATTTCCCTATCTGATTCTATTGTAGACAACTATGAATATCTCCAAAATGCACCTCCTGGATTTTTTCCAAGACTTGGTGTTATTGGTTTTGCTGGCCTTGTTGGACTCCTTTTCAGTAGAGGTAGGTACAATCTTGTGGCATTTTTAAACAGTTCATATGGGAGAGATAGGATATGTATTTGGTTCCTTACTTTCATTTAACAGTTTTCAAGATGAGTTGGTTCCTGAATATGGCCTCCTTAATATAATTCACCATTGAAAACCCTATGAGGGTCGCTATGAGTCGGATACGACTCGACAACACCTAACAACAACAACAAAGTCAGATAAAGTAAACAGTCATATGAATTATATTGTTGTTGTTGTTAGGTGCCATTGAGTCGGTATCCAACTCATAGCGACCCTCATAGGGTTTTCAATGGCTGACTGTTTCGGGATTGCCTTGGGAGTGGATTGCCAGGTCCTTCTCCCATTTTTGCAGTGCTGGAAATTGAACTCGGGGCCTCAGAGACTGCAGCGCAGCGCTCTACCCACTGAGCTAAATCCCAGCCCTTATCTGACTTTAGGCATATATAAAAACTACATACTCTTGGAAAGAAAATGAATTATCCTTTTTTTTTTTTCAGTACTAGAGGGTTGAATCTCAGGGCTTTGAACATGCTAGGCAAGTGATTTACCACTGAGTTCTACTCCCTAGCTCATCCTCCCCTTTTTATTAATTTTGAGATAGGGTCTCACTAAGTTATGCAGGCCACCTCTGGCCTCGAACTCACAATCTTCCTGCGTCAGTTGTCTGAATCACTGGGATTATAGGCATGCACCACAGCACCTGGTCATTTGCACAAATCCCTATTGCTCTTTGGTACAGAAAGAATATGGGTTGGGATTTGGCTCAGTTGGTAGAACACCGCTCTGCAGTCTCTGAGGTCCTGAGTTTGATTTCCAGCACTGCAAAAATGGGAGAAGGATGTGGCAATCCACTCCCAAGGCAATCCTGAAACAATCTGCCATTGAAAACCCTATGAGGGTCGCTATGAGTCGGATACGACTCGACAGCACCTACCAACAGAAGGAATGAACTTTTGTTCAAAATATTTCACACCTAATACACTGTTTCTAAATGTTTCACTATTATGATCAGGCTGTTAATAGCAGTAAATGGCATAGTTATTTAATAGAGAGTTTATCAACTTCTTAATATGTCATGCCTTTAGTACATCATGCTGTAAACTTTTTTAAGTGCTTAAAGTGAAAAGTTAACAGATGTCAACTTAAAAATATTATTATCAGGGCTGGGGGTATAGCTCTGTGGTAGAGTGCTTGCATAGCATGCATGAAGCACTGAGCTTGATCCGTAGCACCAAAAAAAGTTAATATATTCCACTGTTAGATTAGAAAACATTTATAGAATATAAGATGATAAAAGCTTCACTATAACTAGATTTACCTTTTTATGAACTACCTGAGGTTTCACTGATTATAAGATGAATGTTTACAGTATAAAATTCAGATGTTACAAACATTCCTAATGGAGAAATTGCTATAGAGAAAGAACCCTGCAGTCTGACTCCCATAAAAGAGAACTATAGATTGACACCTATTCTTCCAATTTTAGGACTCTTCCCTCTTCATGCCCTGCATGTTATTTTCAAGTCTGGGGGGCAGTGCTTGCACTGATGCTGCTTCCGGTTCACACATGGGGTGAAGCCACGCCATAGTCTCTGGGCCCACCTCCCGTCTTGTGCAGAAGAATGAGATCTCACTTTCCAGTTCATCTTTCGTAATCAACCTGTGACCAACATTTTTTCCATACTTCTTTCCCCTCCTTTCTTGCAAACCTGTTCTGAAAAAGATTCCAGTCTCGTTTAGATAACGTTTGGGATTGATAAACATCCCAAGGTCAGGGTATTGGAATTATGGTTATGGCAGGAATGTGGGATGGGGTGAGGTGAGCTCCCCCTCCTTCTGCGTGCTGTGAGCACATGGGGGACTCTTGCAGGCCCAGAGGAAGATACCTTCCTATGTGGTAGGGTGTTTGTCTCCCCATGTCCACCAGAGAGAGCGTTCTGAGGAAGACTGGAGAGCGTGCTCTCCTGGGAAATGGCAGCGTGAGGCCACTGCTACTGTGCGCCCTACTCCCTTGTGTTCATTTGTTTGCTTCCTTGTTTGTTCCTAGCTGTCTTTCTCCCTTTCCGGGGGCGACTCAGTTGTATGAAAATCATTTGATATCTTAATCCTTTTTCAGAAGCATCCACACAGGTGGTCATGTGCACACATACACACTCATGCACACTTGTGCACACATAGGCAATAGCACGTGTTTTCCCATGGGTGCTAGGTGTAGAAGGACCTGAGGTGAGTGGTGTCAGAGGGATTCGAGAAGCAGGATGGTGGGATGGTAAATGTGTTTTGAGCGGCTAGAGGAGTTTGCACTCCCCTCTCGTGAGATGGTCCCCTGTGCTGGCAGCTATAGTATGGGCTCAGGGGTCCTTCCCAGTAAGTTTTCTTTGTGTGTGTGTGTGTGTGTGTGTGTGTGTGTGTGTGTGTGTGTGTGTGTGTGAAGGCAGTTTTGAGACAGGGTCTCACTGTGTAGCCCAGGCTGCCCTGGTACTCGCTATGTAGACCATGCTGGCCTTGAACTCGCATCAGCCCTCCTGCCTCAGCCTTCGCAGTGCTGGGGTTACAAGCATGTGTCACCACTGCCACCACCACTTGAGCACATCTAAGAAGCATGCCTCAGTTGATGAGGATCCTCACGAGGGACTGACAGGAGGCCCCCAGAGAGATGGCGGTTGCTATGATTGCCTTCTGGTGGCTCTTCCCAGCACTGGCAGCCAGTGATTGTCCTCTGGCAATGCTGATAGTCATAGCCTACACCACCACTGGCTTCTTGGAAGGTGTGGGCATGGAGGTAGGGGTCGGGGGTGTGTGATCATACCTTCTTTCTCAGATTCTGGGACCGCAGCTTATTGTGTGGACTAACAGGGGCTGGAGCCCCAAGAGCTGCTGCTTCTCAGCTTTCCCCAGAGGAGTGGAAAATGACTGGGTGGCAGGTTTTCTGCTCTTCACCTGGTCCCCTGTGTGAAGCTCACCTGTGTGACCTGCCCAGGCACTTAAGGTTTCAAGTGGACAGGGGACATCCCAGTGGTGACAGGCTTTTTCTTTGTAGGATAATTATATCCTGTCAGGACTTGGACAGAAACATTAATTAATTAATAGTCGAGGTGGATGACATTTATGTTCTCAACAGCCCCAGTTTCATCTTTGGGGATTTCTCTGTTTAAAGTTTAAAACCAGGGGCTGGGGGTGTGACTCAGTGGTAGAGCACTTGCCTAGCAAGCATGAGGTCCCAGGTTCCAACCCCAGCAATGCCAAAAACAAACAAACAAAAACAAACAAACAAACTAAACCCTCTAAGCTAAAAAATAAAGCTTAAAACCAGTAAGTCACATTTCCATTGTTAGAACTGTGTGTAAGCATGAGTAACATACATTGTGCTAACATCTGTGGCGGTCTCCTGTCAAAAGCACTGTGCCTCCCAGTGGAGACTCTTTCTAGTGTGAAGTCCATGTACGTTCTACTTTACCCCTCTACTAGCTTTCTTCCCCTTCGTTCTCATGTTTCTGCAGACTTGGCATCCTGCTGTCTATTCTCTCCATTCCTCTGTCCCCCACAGCTCTACATCCTCCTGGAACCTGGCCTGAGACTTTTCACATACATGCTGTGGAAGGGTTTTCTTCATACCCTCTCGGGATTGAGCCCCCTTTTCTTGGCTTCTATGTTGTCTTCAGTTTGGTTTTCTCTGCCATGTTGTTGAACAACATGCTTAAGTCTCTTTCAAAAAAAAGTATGTGTGGGAGACAGACTTTCCAAAACCTCACGTCTCCCCTCATACCAAGTGATAGTTTAGATAGTGACAGAATTTGCTTTCCATCCAAACTTTGAAAGCCATGCCTTCTGGCATCTGGTGTTATAGATGAAAACGTCAATTGCCAGGCTAGTTGCTTGTTGCTTCTAAAGTGTTTCTTTTTTCTTTCCTGGAAGCTTTGAGGACCATCTCTTAATCATTAGTTCTCTGAATTTCTATGGTGCTGCAACTAGATGTTGATGTTTTAATTCCTTAGTTGGACTTTTCGGTGGCTTGCAGCCTTCAGCTGAAGGATGATATTTATTTGATATTTCCTGGAAGGTTTACTCTCTTTCTTTTTTCCCCCTGAATTCATATTAATTAGCAATTGGGTTGTTTTAAAAATGACCCTAAATCCCTCTTATATTTTCTTGACTATTTTATTTCATTCCTTTTGAATTTTTTACTTTGTTTACTTCCATGTGCTCGCTCTCGTTCTCTGAATGTTCCTTTTTTCATAGAATTCTTTTTTCTTTTAATGTAGTAGCTTCTTGATTTTCTTTGATGATACTTAATAATAGGTTTAGTTTGGTTTTGAAGTTCTGCTTCCTGTAGGGTCATTTTTTTCTTCTTGCTTGTCTCGATCTTTCTCTTTTATGTTGCAGGCTTTCCTCCCTTGTCTGGTGCTCCTTGGTTGTCCGGTCATGTTTCTGAATGAGGCAATTGAAACACTAGTAAGAACTCTTTGTGCATAGATGGGGCTTGTTGGCAGGCAGGTTCTACCTCAGGGTGAGCTGGATGGGAGCTGACCTTATATGGGGCTGTCTGTACCCAGTGTGATGAGAGCTTTACTCTTAAACACTACCGCACACACACACACACAGCTAGCTTGGTTCTCAGCAGAACATCCATGGCATTTCTTTAATGATACACTGCCCCATTTTTAAAACTTAGCTTGGCATGACTTCCTGGCCTTGAGTACTTTTGCACTGGGATGGTTTGGGGAAGGAAGGGGTCAGCTGGTCCATGGGCGTGCACTTGTCCTCCTATCTTGATCCCTGGTCGCCATCTCCATTTCTCATAGGACCTGCCATCTCTGCCTGAGACAGATCTGCCCCTCCTTGGCTGCAGCCCTTCTTTAGGACTTCAGTACTGCTTGGTCTCTTGTTCCCATTCATGCTCCGTTTTCTGAAAAGGGATTGACACATTTTTTTGTGTGTGGTACTGGGAGTTGAACCTAGGGCCTCCCACTTGCATGCTTTGCAAGTGCTGTAGCACTGAGCTGCACCCCAGCCCATTTTTTAAATTTTCATTTATTTATTTTTTTTACTTTTTTTTTTTTCTTTGAGGCAGGGTCTCACTAAGTTACGCAGATTGCCTCTGGTCTCGAACTTGTGATCCTCCTGCCTCCACCTCCAAAGCCACTGGGATTACAGGTGTGAGCCACTGCGCCTGGCTTCATTTTTTTATTTTTTGAGACAGGGTCTCACTAAATTACACCTACTGCCTCTGGTCTTGAACATGCGATCCTCTTGCCTCTGCCTCCCGAGCTGCTGGGATTACAGGCGTGTGCTAGTGCGTTGGGTTGGATTGACCCTTTTTTTTGTGATGTTAGGGATAGAACCCAGGGCCTTGCTTGTGCTAGGCAAGTGCTCTACCACTGAGCTACAGCCCCAAATCTGGTTGACATTTCTTATCTGCCAGTGACCCCCTTCACAATTTCATCTTCATTGTGGGTTTATTAATCTGATTTTGTTCTTTTACTGTTATTTTACTGAAATCTCATGATGTAAGCGAGGCTCAGTGGCTCATGCCTGTAATCCCAGTGACTCAGGAAGTGGAGGCAAGAAGATTGCAGGTTCCAGGTCAGAGGGAGCCTGCATAGCTTAGCGAGACCCTGTCTCAAGATAGAAAATGAAAAATGGGTTAAGGGTACAGCCCAATGCTTGAGCACTTAAAAAGTATGTGTGAGGCCCTGGGTTTAACCCCCAGATATATTAAGAAGTAGAGGAAATGAACAATTGTGTTTGACAATTTAACCCTTTGACTACCACTTTCAAATCAAAATACATAACAGTAAGTATTTTATTTCCAGAAACTCTTCATTATAGTGAACAGAGCAAGAACATGATTAGCAAAATAATTGGAATGTAAAATATGAGTTTGTAAAATACCTTTTCCCACCACTTTCTTGATTTTCTGTCAAATTCATACGTTCTCACTTTTTGACATGTGTGTCCGGGTGCTAGTCAAAGGGTAGTCAAGGAAGGCAGTCAGTTTACTTTAAAGAAAACTCTAGAAACAAAAATGGTCGTTTGTTTGTTTCTTCAAAACAATCTTTTTTGCCCGGTGCAGTGGAACATGCCTGTAATCCCAGCAACTCAGGAGGCAGAGGCAGGAAGATCACAAGTTCGAGACCAGAGGCAGTCTGCGTAATTTAGCGAGATGCTGTCTCATAAAAGTAAAAATAATGGGCCGGGGGTGGCAGCTCAGTAGTCCAGGCCTTGCAAAGCATGCAAGCACGAGGCCCTAGGTTCAACCCCCAATACTGCAAAAAAAAAATCTTTTTTTTTCCTGCTTCTTTAGAAGTGACCATTATTAAACCAGGTGTGGCAGTGCATGCTGGTAATTCCAGCAGTGGGGAGACAGAGGTGGGAGAATCACAAGTTGAAGGCCAGCCGGGGCTCAAGACCATCTCAAAAAACAAAACAAAGAAAGAAAAAAGAAATGGTGGTTCTTTTAAAAACATTTCTCTTGAAAATATTTGCTTAATGGAGGCCCAGAGCAGTGGTGCACACCTGTAATCCCAGTGACTCAGGAAGTGGAGGCAGGAGGATCACAGGTTCGAGGCCAGAGGCAATCTGTATAATTTAGCAAGACCCAAGTATGTGTGAGGCTCTGGGTTCAACCCTCAAGTACTGCTCTAAAGAAACAAAAAGAAAAAAAATACTTGCTGAGTGAAAGAAGCCAGTCACAAAGGACCACATATTATATGATTTCAGTTATGTGAAATGTCCAGAGTAGGCAAATCCATTGAGATAGAAAGTAGGTTACTAGTGGCCTAGGGTTGAGGGGATAGAGGAACTGGGGAGTGACTGCCAATGGGTATGGGTTTCTTTCTTTTTATGGTGCTGGGGATGGAACCCAGAGCTTCGTGCATGCTAAGCATATGCTCTACCACTGAGCTATACACCCAGGTTAAAGGAGGAGTTTCTTTTGAGGGTGATAAAATTGATTGTGATAATGGTTACACAGCTCTGTGAATACACTAAAAATCATTGAATTATATACCTTAAATCATTGAATTGTGTGAATTATATCTCAGTAAGTCTATGGGAAAGTGGTGATTTTCTTTGGTGTATGTATATTCTTAATTTAGGGCCAAAGAAATCTTGTTCAGTATTGAATGTATAAGGTAAATTGTCATGGTAAGGATAATCATCTGATTGAGCCGGGCGTGATGGCACACGCCTCCAGTCCCAGTGCCTTGGGAGGTGGAGGCAGGAGGATTGCAGGTTTGAGGTTAGAGGCAGCCTGCGTAACTTAGTGAGACCCTGTCACAAGACCCTGCTTCAATTTAAAAGATAAAAAAGGCTGCAAGTGCAGCTCAGTGGTAGAGCACTCACAAATTTTGTGTGAGGCCTAGGTTCAGCCCCCAAGTATTGCGAAAAAAAATCCTCTGATAGTGTATACCACCTTTTATTTATTAGGTTCAAAAATAAAGAAGCTGGTGTACCCACTTGGTTTCATGGGATTAGCTGCCTCTATCTATTACCCACAACAAGCCATCGCATTTGCCCAGGTGAGTGAGACCCAGTAAGTTAGGGTATTATACATTCTTGTTTGTGTGTGACTTACGGGTTTGCTGCTTAATTTTATTTTATTGTGCAGTTTTTATAACATCAGACTAAAATTTGCATATATAGATGAACCATAGCAAATTTAGCCTGTAGCCGTAGCCCTGTGGCATCCCATCCTGTCAGATCTCAGAAGCTAAGCAGGGTCGGGCCTGGTTAGTACTTGGATGGGAGACTGCCTGGGAACACCAGGTGCTGTAGGCTTGGGAGAAGGACCCAGCAACCCACTCCCAAAAATGAATCCGCCATTAAAAACTGTATGAACAGGAGAGAAGCACTGACAATAGTGTTTCACCTGTTGTATGTAGGGTCACTATGAGTCGGATACCAACTCAATGGCACGTAACAACAACAACAACATAGCAAATTTAAATGTTTTTTTCCCCACTATGTACCTTGGTACTGGCCCTCCTTCCAATAATGTCAGTGTTCAAAGAATGCATGCTAGTTTGACTCCTAATCCAAGAAAATTTATAATACCATTTTCACATACTTATGTTGTTGTTGTTAGGTGCCGTCGAGTCAGTATCCATCTCATCCCATCCAGGTACTAACCAGGCCTGACCCTGCTTAGCTTCCAAGATCTGACGGGATCGGATGCCACAGGGCTATAGCTGCAGGCTCACATACTTATACGGAAGTCTAAAGACTGGAATTCCAAAGCTGATAATGATGGGTCACTCTCAGCCTGTCCTCACTGGCATTGTAGGCACAGACTGTGCTCTGGCCTCCACACCTTCTCCCTGGTATTGGTGCCAGCCTCACTTTACTTGCTGGAGTGAGGGGAGTGGGGTCCCCTCTGCCGGGAAGGCCCTTCTCAGGGCTCTCAAATGACTGCTCTTTACTCATCCTTCAGGCCTCAGCTTGACAGCATCATGGCAAGTAGATAGATCACAGCAACAAGTAACTTGGGTAAAGCTTGACCAGTTCTCCAAGCCTGGTCCCCAGACCAGCAGCAGCCACATTCTTTGGGAACTTATTAGAGATACACACTCTCAGGCCCCACCTCCAACCAACTGAGTCAGATACTGTGAGGATAAGGGCCAGCCATCTGTGTCTCAGCAAGGCCTCCAGGTGATTTGAATCCCATAATGTCCGAGAACCACTGATGGACACCGCAAGATAGCCTTAGGGACCAGTTTATGGAGTGAGTGGTACTCTAAACCTAGAGTCCCTGGGAAAACTGGCAAGAAAAAGGCAGACTGTAGGTTTTGAGGTCCTTGGGCAGCTTATGGAGATAGGGACCCAGTTGCCAGAACTGTCATATCACATAGAGATACAGTCCCAGGAGGGGACAGCAGGGCAGTCACCAGAATCAGGCTGTGAGGGCTCTGAGTCAGACCGACTTGATGCTGAGCTCCCTGGATTCCTCCAGACAGAATTGAGTCCGGACTCCTACATCAGATTACAGTTGCAGGTGGGAGTCTGGGGGCTCCAGGTGTATGAAATTGATGGCTTTGGTGGCAGGTGCCAGCAGGATGTTCCCAGCATCAGCTTGATAACGTTTATCACAGTCCTAGAGATAGATATTCGTGTCCCAGTCCCTGCTCTGGCCCCAGCTCAGGGGCAATGTGTAACATCTGCCACCCCTGGATAAAATAATTAAACATCATCCCAGTCTGTTATGGCTTAGTTTTTCATTTTTCATTTCTTTACAGTACTTGGGAATTGAACCCAGGGCCTCACACATACTTTGCAAGTGCCCTACCCCCTCGCAACCCATTTTTAAATTTTTTATCTTGAGGCAGGGTTTCACTAAATTGTACAAGCTACCTCTGGCCTCAAACTCGCTATCCTCTTGCCTCTGCCTCCTGAGTCGCTGGGATTACAGGCATGCACCACAGTGCCTGGCTTCTGATAGTTTAGATAACAAATGGCTGGGTTGTGGGGAGGGTTGGGCTGCTGACTGACAAGCAGGTGTGGCTACCCACAGAGTGGGGCTCTTTTTTGTCTTACCTGTCTCAGCATGTATTGCAAAACATCCTTTGTATTCACAACCAGGATGTTGTTGTTGTTAGGTGCCATCGAGTCGGTATTCGACTCATAGAGACCCTCATAGGGTTTTCAATGGCTGACTGTTTTTGGGATTGCCTTGGGAGTGGATTGCCAGGTCCTTCTCCCACTTTTGCAGTGCTGGGAATTGAACTCAGGACCTCAGAGACTGCAGCGCAGCGCTCTACCAACTGAGCTAAATCCCAGCCCACAACCAGGATAGTAGGATACAAATCTGAGTTGCATTCTTATTTATTTTTAAACTCGGTGGGAAAGAGTTTTGTGTTTTATTTTGAATCTAAAACAAACCAGAAAATATAACTTGATTGTCACTAGATATAAAACATTCATGATCTATTTGGCATGAGGAGGAAGTTCTAAGCCAAAGTAACCACAGCCATCTAATTTTTGACAAAGGCACCAAAAACATGTAGTGGAAAAACAGTCTTTTTTTTCTTTTTTTCTTTTTTCCTGCAATACTGAGGGTTGAACCCAGGGCCTTGTGCTTGCATGCTTTGCAAGTGCTGTACCACTGAGCTGCACCCCCAGCCCATTTTGTTTTTGTTTTTGCTTTTGTTTTTGTTTTTGTTTTTACTTTTTTGAGACAAGGTCTTGCTAAGTTACACAGACTGCCTCTGGTCTCGAACTTGTGATCCTCCTGCCTCTGCCTCCTGAGTCACTGGGATTACAGGTGTGCACCACCATGCCTGGTAAAAAAAGATGATCTTTTTTAACAAGCAGTGCTGGAAAAACTGGACATCCCATGTAGAAGACTGAACTAAACCCTTATCAGTCACCTTGTACAAAAATCAACTAAAATGGATGAAAGACCTTAATGTAAAATGTGAAACTTGGAAGCTCCTAGAGGAAAACATAGCAGAAACATTTCAAGATCTAGGCATAGGCAATAACTGGCTGAATAGGACTCTAGTAGCTCAGGAAATAAGAGGAGTAACAGACAAATGGGACTATATGAAATTACAGAGCTTCTATACAGCAAAAGAAACAATCCACAGAGTGAAGAGGCAGACTACAGAGTGGGAGAAAATCTTCCAAGTATTCATCAGGCAGGGGATTAATATCTAGAGTACCATATATAAAGAACTCAAAAATTTAAACAACAAAAGAGCAAATAATCAAATCAGTAAATGGGCAGTGGAAATGAAAAGTCTTTTCAAATGGAGTACAAATGGCCAATAAACACGTAAGCAGATGTTCAACATTCTTAGCCATAAGGAAGATGCAAATCAAAATTACATTGAGATTCCATCTCACCCCAGTCAGAATGGCTAGCATCAAGAAAACAACAGCAACAAATGCTGGTGAGGATATGGGGGAAAGGACCTCTTTTACACTGTTGATGGGAATGTAAGTTAGTGCAGCCACTATGGAAGACAGTATAGAGGTTCCTCAAAAAACTAAAAATAGAATTCTTATATGATTCAGCTATACCACTCCTGGATATATACCCGAAAGAATTAAAATCACCTTACTAAAAACACCTGCATACTCATACTCATTACAGTGCTGTTAACAATAGCCAAATTATGAAACCAGTATAGATGCCCATCAACAAATGAATGGATAAAGAAAATGTGATATATACACACAATGGAGATTTACTTAGCCATAAAGAAGAACGAAACTATGTCATTTGCAGGAAAATGGATGGAACTGAAAATGAGCATGTTAAGTGAAATAAACTAAACTCAAAAAGACAAATATTGAATGTTCTCACTCATATATGGAAGCTAGGGTGAAAAGGGGGCTGGGGTTTAGCTCAGTTAAAAGAGTAATGCTCTGCACTCTCAGAGCATCCAGGTTTGGTCCCCAGCACTGCAAAAATGGGAGAAGGACATGGCAGCCCACTCCCAAAGCAATCTGGAAACAATCAGTGGCAGCCGAACCACTGTGGCATCCGATCCCGCCAGATCTTGGAAGCTAAGCAGGGTTAGGCCTGCTTAGTGCTTGGATGGAAGACTGCCTGGGCATAGCAGGTGCTGTAGGCTTGAGAGGATCTGGCAGCCCACTCCCAAAAATCAATCAGCCATTGAAAACTTTATGAATAGCAAAGAAGCACTAACAGTAGTACCAAGTACTAACAGTAGTACCAAGTACTACTACACAAAGATTAATTATTATAAAAATTAGAGAGTATAAGTGCTTTTAGAAACTTGAGTATTATAAATAAGAGCAACCAACATTCTTTGTCATAAGTAGAACCAATTAATGCAAATTATTAGGAGCATCTGTTTGAAAGCTCAATATTTACAAATATTTTTTTCCATGGGCCAGACATGATGACACACCTGTAGTCCCAGTACTTGAGAGGTGGTGGCAGGAAGATAGTGAGTTCCAGGTCAATCTGGGCTGCGATTTAGCTCAGTTGGTAGAGTGCTGCTCCGCAGTCTCTGAGGTCCAGAGTTCAATTCCCAGCACCACAAAAACAGGAGAAGGACGTGGCAACCCACTCCCAAGGCAATCCCGAAACAATCAGCCATTGAAAACCCTATAAGGGTCGCTATGAGTTGGACAGGACTCAACAGTACCTAACAACAACAGGCCAATCTAGGCTACAGAGTGAAACCCTGTCTCAAAAAAACAAAAACAAACCAGGGTGGGTACAGACTTGCCTAGGGCAAAAAGTGTGAGTTAGCTATCTCTCTCACCATGTTGCCGGGTAGTGCAATTCAGTAAAAACAAGTTGGATGTAATGATACAGTACACATTGTATTTCCTTTTTATTTATAATAGATTTATAACTTATTGTATTTTTAATGTACATTTCAAATTTTAATTTGTTTTTAAGAATAATGAAGGTACTGAATAGAAGGGGATAAAAAGCTTTCCAGCCATTCAAGCCAGCTGAGCAAAGATGGATAAGCACATTTTAAGGTTATGAACTCTGCGCTTGGAGCCTGCCTCCCAGGATGTTGTAGGGATGATTCCCGATCATGTTACCCCCCCCCCAAATCCTACAGAAATTCAAATTATCTTTGGGTGGGGTCTAGGAAAACTGGGAACATCGTCACTGGGTTCAACTTATTTTTCATCTAAGCCCCTGAAATGAATGATTGGTTTTCAACTTAGCAAATGTACTTACTACGCAGGGTGCTTGATGGATAGGTAGGCAGATTCTTTCTGTGTCAATTTTCAGGAATCTCTCACTTCAGCAATGGTCTCCTACATTTTTCCCCTTGGAATTTTTGTTTGTTTATTGAGACAGAGTCTCATGATATAACCCAGGCTGGCTGAGAATTCACTGTGTAGCCCAGACTGGCATGAAACTTGGGATCCTCCTGCATCGGCCTCCAAAGTGCTAGGATTACAGGTGTTTGCCACCATGTCCAGCTTCCTTGAACTTTTGAAAGTTGAGGATATACATCTGTTGGGGGCTGGGAGTATAGCTGAGTGGTAGAACACCTGCCTAGTATGCATGAGGCCCTGGGTACTGCACTCAGCACCATACCAAAAAGGATATACACCTATAATGTACAGCAAATTATTTTAAAACATAACTATATACAACCAGACTATTGTTCCTTATTATTCTCTTATTTCTGCTTTTGTTTTGGTATTTTGGGGTTTTATTTTCTGTCTTTTCCCCTTTTGTTCTTCTGGTTTTTTTTTCATTCTTACTCTCTTTTTATTTGCTCACGTTACACAGTTTTAATGTATATGTCCCAGGACTTCCTATAGTTGTCATGTGCTTAAATGCAGATCTTTTGGAAATAGGAAAAAAAGAAACCAGAAAATCTCTTACCAGTCGTGTATGGACTAGCAACAGACCTTTTCTATTTTGTTTCAAGGTCAGTGGGGAGAAGTTGTATGACTGGGGATTACGAGGATACATAGTCATAGAAGATTTGTGGAAGGAGAACTTCCAGAAGGTGAGAAACATCACTTTCATTATCTTCCTTTTCATTTAAATATGTGGTTTCTCTGGGGCTGGTAAAATACTTGGTAACCCTGTTGCTTCAGTTGCTGTTTGTTTGTTTTTAGTTTTGTCGCCAGCTCAGATTTTCTAGTGCCCTTTTTGGAGGAGCAATAGAATTTCTGAGCATTTGGTTATCATCAGTTGGGACAAATAAATGATGACTGTAAAATGCATTCTACTTCAGCCTTAGACCATAATTTCCATTCTGTTCTATTTCTGTGTTGTTCAAGGTGTAGCATATTATCTAACAGTTTTATCAAAACTGGAGTCAAAGGAACCGTACTATGCTCCCAGGAAAAAGAAACAATTGAGACTTCCTTCCTCTTGCTTTTTCACTTATCATAAGCTCTGTTCTTTCCTTTAGTAATACTATGTCCGTTCATCTCCCAGCTGAGGGTAGGAGCCATGGTGTGTTGGGGGCGACCCACCAGTCCCAAGCCATATTCTCTGTGCTATCAGGTGGATGAGCAGCAGAGGGAAGAAGTTGCATAATTATACAGATGTGTCGCCTCTTAAGTTGAATGTGGCCTATGTTTGCTGGAACATTCTTCTTTTCTCCTGATAAGGAAGAATGAACACAGAAAAAGGCATCATGTGTCCTGTAAGCATTAAGAGGTATAGCCAGCTGAGAGAGAAATAGAGTTCTTATATTAACATGCTTTCTGCAACATAGATTGAAGGAAGTTCATTTTACCTCCAATTATTTCAAATGAAAATACTATTTTAAAAAATAAATAAATGGGCTGGGGATGTAGCTCAGTGGTAAAATTGTGTGCTCAGCATGCACACGACTGTGAATTGGATCCCTAGCAAAACACACAAAACACACATACACACACACACACACACAGAGGTACACACACAGATACACACACATAAATAAAACTGTCTCAAAATTAAAATCCAGAATTTTAATCTAGAATAAATGATAACCCCTCCTCATTGTATATATAACCAATTTTCCAAGTGAAATATTAAGACTCATTTTTATACTGGTGGTTTCTAAAGGAATTAATTTCTCCTGTGCCCATTTAAGCCAGCTTTTGAATGAGTTCTATATCAGTGTCACAGGTCCCCTGGCAATCTCATTTAAAGAATAAACACAGTTTTATTTTCACTTCTGATATTGTCTTTGGAAGCTCTCTTTCCTGCTTAAAAAACTCCTTAACAAATCCACACCAAATTTTATATGGGAAAGGAAATAAAATGTGAGGAAAACGATACATAGCCCTCAAAAGCAGCATGGAATGTGAGACTAAATCAGCCTCCATGCCTAGTGTTCACTGCGGTGTGACCACAGAGTGTGGCACATTAAAGCCAGAAGGAGATCACCCAGGAGCCCCTAGATGTCACTGTGATGTCTTCAGACATGCAAACACACCAGAGTCAAAACAGGGGCCATTTGGAAACACCGTTCTCTGACTGCTCAGGGAATTTAACCTTGTACAGGACTGTGGTTGGGTGCAAGTTAAACAGACCAGCATTTTGTGGTGATTTGAAAACCTTCGGTGTTTAAGCTACTCAAATTTATATACGAGTGTTTTATGCAGTAAAGATTTCCAATTAGCTTACGGATGGTCCACATTTCTTTTTTTGTTTTTCTTTTCAGTGCTGGTTATCTAACCCGGGCCTAACACATGCTAGGCAAGCACTGTACCCCTGAGCAACATCCCCAGCCTTGCATTTCTTTTCTTTTCTGTTACACCTTTGGCCTCTTCAAAGTCAATGTGAATTTAAAATGTTCCCCCATTTGTTTACCCTATAGGCATGATTTTCCTATTGGTTGTCTGTTCTCAATTCACAGTAGAATTGATGTGATTACATTAAACATTTACTACAAGTTTTAAATGAAACATAGAAGGCCCTCGTAACTCAAGTAACTAACTTAGATTTCAGAAATTGTGTGATAACAAAGTGCCACTGTTTTTGATGACATATCCTCACCTCCAGCACCTTGTTGGATTTTGTGTTTCAGGGTTTCTTTTTTTTTCTTTTTTGTGGGGGAGGGAGGTGGGAAAGTTTGAGACAGGGTCTCATTATGTAGCCCAGGTTAGCCTTGAACTGCTTTAACCTCCCAAGCACTGGGATTACAGGTGTGTACTACTGTGTCTAGCACCCTAAAATATTAAATGGTATGAATGATGGCTCAGTTTTATTTTATTTATTTATATATTTTTAGATGGGATCTCATTATGTAGTTCAGGCTGGCCTTGAACTTGCTACCTTCCCACTTTAGCCTCCTGAGTAGCTGAGATTACAGGTGTGCATCCTCCACCCAGGTCAATGGCTCAGTTCTTTTTTCTTTTCTTTTTGAAATTAGCACATATTAATTATACAAAATAATAGATTTCATTATGACATTTTCATACATATATCATGTAGTTTGATTATATTCACCCCTATTATCCTCTTTTGTCCCCCCTGCCCCCTCCCACTGGTCCCCTTTCAATGGTTCAGTTCTTAATTATATTGTTTCCCACGTGATTGCAGTACTGTCAGCCACCTCAAACCTGGCATTTCATTGCTCTGCTACACCTCTTTGCCCTTTTAGGAATTGTTTACACCATGTCTTGTACTAGTAGTTTGGGTGAGGACATCCTTCAGTCTGTGGTTGTTATTGGTTACTTAAGAAAAACTTATTTGCTTCAGCCGAAAGGAACTCTGTCCAAACTCTGATGCAACGATAGGTGTTCTTTACTTTGCTTTTTTGGTGATAGTAGCTGTTGATAACCTAATACCTAGGCCCATTGGGGGTGGGATTTAGCTCAGTTGGTGGAGTGCTGCTCTGCATTCTTTGAGGTTCCGGGTTCGATTCCCAGCACCACAAAAATAGGAGAAAGATGTGGCAATCCACTCCCAAGGCAATCCCGAAACAGTCAGCTGTTGAAAACCCTATAAGGGTTGCTATGAGTTGGACATGACTCAACAGCACCTAACAACAACAACAACAGGCCCATTGAATCATGGGGTATTGGAAAATGTCATTTCATTTTCCCATATTAGCTGTAATATTTTGATAAGGAACCCCTTCCCCTCATCTACTATTTAGTTACCCAGCCATAGTTTATTTAGGAAAAACCAGATAAATACTTGATTTTTTTCTTTTATTTATTTTGCTTCAAAGTAATGAATTGGGTTCCTTTCATCCTCAGGTCACCAATCAGTTTTTAAAAATATCATTATGAAGCTGTACATTTAAAAATCTACAAATTGATTAATTTGAGTGCTTTGTAATTCTTATCTTTACTATAGTTCCAATCGTCCCATTTTATTAGTAGAAGTTGGCCCTGAGTTCTTTTGACATGACTCAGGTAGTCTGGGATCATTTCCTCACTATCTGGCATGTCAGAATGACCTGATATTTCTCACTCTGTGGTTTTAATTTGCATTTCCCTGATTACTAATGAAATCGAGTATCTTTCCATGTGTTTATTGGGTTTTTTTCTTCTTGAAATGCCTATGTAATCCTAGCATGATGGCCCATGCCTGTAATTCCAGTGACTCGGGAGGCAGAGATAGGAGGATCACAGGTTTGAGGCCAGAGGCAGCCTGTATAATTTAGTAAGACCATGTCTCAATTTATGAAATAATAAAGGGGGCTGAGGGTGCAGCTTAGTGGCACAGCACTTGCAAAGTATGTGTGAGGTCCTGGGTTTGGGCAGTGGAGTTGGGGAGGCAGTACCAAAAAAAAGAGAGAAATATCTGTTTAAGTCTGTTGGCTGGTTTTTTGGTATGAGTCGTTTGTCCCTTTCTTATTGATTTAAAAAGAGTTCTTTATTTTTTCCTGGATATTAATATTGTGATAGCATGTCTGCAGATGTCTTCTCAGTTTTCTTCTTTGTTTTTTGTTTTTGTTTTATTTTGCTTGAGACAGGATGTAGCCCAGGGTGACCATGAATTTGAGATCCCCCTGGCTCAGCCTCCCTAGTGTTGGGATTAGAAGCCTGTGCCACTGCATCCAGCTCAGTTTTCTTCTTTTCATGTTCAGAAGTTCTTCAGGTAGTTGACTTGTAGATCTTTTCATTCTGTCTTTTACTCTTTTACTATGTTGTTGTTGTTAGGTGCCCTCGAGTCAGTATCCGATTCATAGTGACCCTATGTACAACAGGTGAAACACTATTGTCAGTGCTTCTCTGCTGTTTATAGGGTTTTCAATGGTGGATTGATTTTTGGGAGTGGGTTGCCAGGTCAGTCTCCCAAGCCTACAGCACCTGATGTTCCCAGGTGGTCTCCCATCCAAGTACTAACCAGGCCCCACCCTGCTTAGCTTCCAGGAGATCTGAGGGATCAGATGTCACAGGGCTACAGCTGCAGGCTATAGGAGCTTAATAATAGCATAAAGTATTGATTGTCTATTGCTAATGTGAAACCCTTTCAGAATAGGCCCAGCCCCAGGTTTGAGTATCAGAGGTGGAGGCTAGTTGTATGTATCAGTCTTTAGGGTCACAGATGACTCTTTTGGAGTTACCTTATATTATAAGTAGCTAAACACAACCCTGTGTCTCAGGAAGTATCATATTTTAGTTTTTCACTAGGTTTTTAAAAATGTAACAAGTTACTCTCAAAGACTTATAGGATGACTGGTAAATGCCAACAATAATTAATTATTTAAAGGACAGGAAAATGCACACAGAAACATAAACATAAACCTGTTTGAACTTGAAAACAGAGCAGAACTTCTAAAGCAGAGCTTTTAATAGTTTTCTTCAGGCCCTTGCTGGCTCAGCAGGAAAATGCAAGGGAAGCAGCAGTGACCACCCTGAGTAAACATGCTCTGCTTTCTCTTCCTCCATTCCAAATTCCTCAGCTCTCTAAACACATGCATTTAGCTGAGAGTAAGCTATGTGATCTTAAAATATTTGTCTTTGAAATAAGTCAGATATAGAAGGACAAATACTGCATGATTCCACTTAAAGGAGGAATCTATAAACTAGTCAAGCTCAGAAGCAGAGAATAGAATGGTGGTCGTCAGGGATTGGGGGAGGGAGAGATGGAGAGTTGTTAATCAATGAGTATAAAGTTTCAGTCAAACAAAATGAGTACATTCTAAAGCCCCATGCGGTGGCGCACTCCTGTAATCCCAGTGGCTTGGGAGGCAGAGGCAGGAGGATCGCAAGCTTGAGACCAGAGGCAGTCTGTATAACTTAGTGAGACCCTGTCTCAAAAATTTTTAAAATGGGCTGAGGGTGCAGCTCAGTGGTCCAGCACTTGCAGAGCATGCAAGCATGTGGCCCTGGGTTCAACCCCCAGTACCGCAAAAGAAGAAAAAAAAATGAGTACATTCTAGAGATCAGCTGTATACCTTGTGCCTTTAGATGAGAATACTGTCATGCACTTCAAAATCTCTTAAGGGCTGGGGATGTAGTTCAGGCATGCTTGCCTAGCATGTGTGAGGCCCTGTGTTCCCTCCCCAACACTGCAAAATAATACATACCTGTTGAGAGGGTAGGTCTTATGTTTAGCATTCTTACCACTATAAAAAAGATAATAAGGACAATGTGGTAGATCTTCCATAAAGCTAAAGTTGTTCTGAATTTGCACCTTTTCTAATTGTCTAAAATTCTAAGAAACAAGCTGGGCATGGTAGCTCATCCCCTTAATCCCAGCGACTGGGGAGGTGGAGGCAGGAGGATTTCAAGTTCGAGGCAAGAGGCAGCCTGCGTAACTTAGTGAGACCCTGTTTCACAGTACAAAGTAAAAAATAAAAAATGGATTGTGGATACGGCTCAGTGGTTGAGCACCTGCAAAAAGCAGGTGTGAGGCTCCGTGTTCAATTCCCCAGTACCGCAAAAATAAATAAATAAAATTGTAAGAAATAAAGGTAGTAGGTGATGAGGTTTCTATATTTTTAAACATCATTTCTTAATGAACTGAGAAGCTAGAAATTCTGGGGTGAGGGAATGATCATTTCTTCTGGAGGAAAGTATACGCTTTTGGTACCATAGAAGATTGGCTGATAGGTGCCTGGTAGCTAAGAGGGTAGACTTAGAAGTACCTGGCCCCTACCCCACCCCTGTCTCATCCTAGCCTTGAAACCCAGAAAAGTTACTCTGGTGCTCTGGGAAACAGGGGTAGGACCTCCTGGTGCAGTACTGGGGGGTTGAACCCAAGGCCTGGTGCTTGCATGCTTTGCAAGTGCTGTACCACTGAGCTGTACCCCCAACCCATTTTTTTACTCTAAAAAAATTTTTTTAAGACAAGGTCTCGCTCAGTTATGCAGGTTGCCTCTGGTCTCAAACTTGAGATTCTCCTGCCTCCATCTCCCCAAGTCATTGGGATTATAGGTGTGAACCACCACAACCAGCCTATTTTGGATTCTTATTGGTATTAAAACAAATGACTAAATTTTCAGGCTGAGAGTAACACATATTTATTATCTTAGCTCTGTAGGTCAGAAGTCCAATACTAAATCAAGGTGTCAGCAGGATTATATTCCTTTCTGGAGGCCCTAGAGCACAACTTCCTGCTCATTTAGGTTGTTGACAGAATTCAGTTCCTTGCTGTTGTAAACCAAGGTCTGTTTTGCTGGCTGGCAGCTGAAGCTGACCCAGCTTCTCAAGGCCTTGACTCAACAGCCCCCTTCCTCCATCTCTAAAGCCAGAAGCAGCAAGCCAAGTCCTTTGAAAGTCTCCTCTCTCTGGCCCTTTCTTCTGTCTCCTTGTTGTTGTTGTCAGATGCCAGTGAGTTGGGTGCAACTCCTAGTGACCCTATGTACAACAGAATGAAACACTCTATGACACTGTCTAAGTCCATTGTTGTAGCCACTGTTCAATCCATCTAGTTGAGGGTCTGTCTTTTTGTCATTGATACGCCACTCTCCCAAATATCATGTCCTTCTCCAGGGATTGGTCCCTCCTGACAACATGTCCAAAGTACATAAGATGCAATCTAGTGATCCTTGCACCCAAGCAGCACTCTGATTGCACTTCTTCTAGGACAGATTTGTTGGTTCTTTTGGCAGTCCATGGTATATTCAATAGTCATCTCCAACACCATAATTCAAAAGCACCAATTCTTCTCCCATCTCCCTTATTCACCATCCAGTTTTTACAACCCTATGATGTGACTGAAAATACCATGGCATGAGTCAGGTGTACCTTCGTCTTCAGTATGACGTCTTTACTTTTCAACACTTTAAAGAGGTCTTCTGCAAGAGCTTTTCCCAATGCAATGTGTCTTTTGATTTCTTGACTACTGTGTCTGTGGGTGTTGACTGTAGAACCACGTAAAGCAAAATCTTGGACAATTTCAATCCTTTCTCCATTTATCATGAAATTGCTTACTGACCCAGTTGTAAGGTTCTGCATTCTTGATGTTCAGGCACAATCCATACTGAAAGTAGTGTTCTTTGATCTTCATCAATAAATGCTTTAAATCTTCCTTAGTTTCACTTGTCTGTCGGTTTTCTTTACTGTAGGGGCTTGCGTGTTGCTGTGATGCTGCAAGCTATGTCACCTGGTATTACAGATACCAGCAGGGTCATCCATGGTGGACAGGTTTCAGTAGAGCTTCTAGACTAAGACAGACTAGGGAGAAGGATGTAGCAACCTATTCCTGTAACAATTAGCCATTGAAAACCCTACAAATAGTAGAGAAACATGCCTCCTTCTTTGTTGTTTTTGTTAGGTACCATCAAATCAAGTCCAACTCATAGTGACCTTCGTAGAGTTTTCAGTGGCTAATTGTTTTGGCATTGCTTCAGGAGTGGATTGCCACGCCCTTCTCCCATTTTTGTGGCACTGGGGATGGAACCAAGGACCTCAGAGAGCACAGCACAGTGCTCTACCAACTGAGCCAAACCCCACCCTGCCTTCTTAGGCTCTATTAACTCTTAAAATTCAACTAGGCCAGCTGGATTGCCAGGCCATTCTCCCATTTTTGCGGTGCTGGGAATTGAGCTCGGGACCTCAGAGATAGCAGCGCAGTGCTCTACCAACTGAGCTAAATCATAGCCCACCATACAGAGTAGGTCACATTTATTGAACTTGGCCCTGAGCGCTGTGCTGTTTGCTCAGGAAGAGTCTGTCAGCTAGATTCTATTATTATCCCCATTTTACAAGTGAGGAAACTACATTTTGGAGAAGTAATTGTGAAAGTAATTCAGCTAGTGGGTGAGGGACTCAAACATCTTAGGAGGCTATTATATACGGCAAAAGTTAGCCTGGCAATCCCTCTTCACATGGTAGTACATAGTAATCAGAAATCAGTGTTTTCATTTTTTTTAAAAAAGGTTTCCGTGTTGCTAACAGAAATTGTTATTCATGTTCATGGATATAAGAAAATAAAAACCAAAAGTAGGCTACGTGCTGTGGCACACACTTGTAATCCCAGCACCTCAGGAAGCTGAGGCAGGAAGATCACAAGTTTGATGCCAGAAGCAGCCTGTGCAACTTAGCAAAACAGTGTCTCAAAATAAAAAATGAATACAAGGGGGCTAAGTACAGCACTTGGCTAACATGTGCAAGGCCCTGGGTTCAACCCCAAGTACTGGAAAAAATAGATATGGATTTAAAATTAGATTATAAAGAAAATGGTTGAGTTATAAAATACTTTAAAACTGTTTCTCTGAAAATGCAAAAAAATAATTTCTGGCTTATGCTAAATCATAAACTTGCCCTTTGACGTGAGAATGTTGTTTTTGCTGAGATCATAGTGGTCTCTGCCAAGAGAACTCCAATGTGTAACAGGGTGGGTGGATGGGCCCAATATTTTTTTGGTGAGATATTTTATTGTTATGCTATAAGTGTTATGTAACCAAACAAGAAAGATTTCCTAGCAACAGAACTGTTTTCCTCAATCAGAAGAATGTTTTGTTTGCTTATTTTCTTACTGTCTGAAAGATAAAAAAAACCCATAAATTTAGCATCTTATTTTTTTTAGGTTGAAGTAGTAACAAGTCTAGATAGTAGAATATCTAAGAATATCATTAGATATACTTGGCAAATATGTTGATACCTAAAATGTATTTAACTAGGTAAAGAACCACATTACTTTCATTGCAGATCCAGTAGTCAGCCATGGTTATCTCCCTCCCCTCCAAAAGGCTTTTTTAAATCTTCTATTCTGTATGAGGGGACTGGGATTTAGCTCAGTTGGTAGAGCGCTGTGCTGCAGTCTCTGAGGTCCTGAGTTCAATTCCCAGCACCGCAAAAATGGGAGAAGGACCTGGCAGTCCACTCCCAAGGCAATCCCGAAACAGTCAGCCATTGAAAACCCCATGAGGGTCGCTATGAGTCAGATACCAACTCAACGGCACCTAACAACAACAACAATTCTGTATGAGGGGGCTGAGATTTAGCTCAGTTGGTAGAGCACCACTCTGACATCTCTGAGGTCCGAGGTTTGATTCCCAGCACCAAAAAAATGGGAGCAGGATGTGGCAATCCACTCCTGAGAAAATCCTGGAACAATCAGCCATTGAAAATCCTATGAGGGTCGCTATGAATCAGACACAACTCGACGGCATCTAACAACAACAATTCTGTATGAATCACATATTCAAACTCTATCTTTTTCTTTCTTTCTTTTTTCTTTTGAGACAGGGTCTCATTGTATAGCCCATGTTGGCCTTAGACTCACGATCCTCCTGCTTCTGCCTCTTGAGTGTTGGGATTACAGGATTACGGGCATGCATCCCCACACCTAGCCCCAAACATTTTTTATACTCAGATTTCTAGGTTCTACCCCATTCCATTTGTTTATTCAACAAGTATTTGAGTACTCCGTGCTCAGAGGCCCCAGGGATAGTATGTCCTCATGAATCTGATGGATTAATAAAGAACTCAAACAGGAAGGAATTAGTTATACAAATCAAGAAGGGTATGGGTGGAATGAAAGTGAGTAAAGGTTCTTTTGTTTGTTTGAGACAGGGTCTTGCGGTGTGGCCCAGGCTATCCTGGAACTCTCTATGCAGACCAGGCTGGCCTTGAACTTGCATTGATCCTCCTGTCTCAGCCTCCCAGGTACTAGGATTACAGGTGTGCACCATGCCCAGCGAGTAAATGGTTTGAACCTAAATTGAAGGGCAGGGTACAAAGAAAGCCTTGAGCTAAAAGGATGAATTGAATTTAGCCAGGCAAAAATTGGGATTGCCCACTGTAGGGCAGTGGGTACATTTTGCAAAAGTCATGTCCTGGGATGGCACTTGGCAAATTTCAGTAATAAGAAAAAGGCCTCAAGGGCTGTGGCATGGTATGTATTTGTTCACGTGTGCACACACGTATGGGGGCAGGGGTGGGGAGTAACTCTGAGGAGGAGGAGTTGGTGCACAGGCACTGAGTCCTGTAGAGCAGGGGGCCTCAATCCCCAGACCAGTGTCTGTCAGTGGCCTATTAGGACGTGGGCCACACAGCAGGAGGCGAGCTGCAGGCCAGTGAGTGGAGTGAAGTTGCATTTGTATTTACAGCCACTCCCCCTTGGCTCATACCCCAAAAGTGAAGTTATTCCCCCCACACACCCATGATCCATGGAAAAATTGTCTTCCATGAAACCAGTCCCCTGGTGCCAAAAAGGTTGGGAACCACTACCGTACAGCTCTGTTCAGAGCGGCCAGTAGGCCTGGGTATCATATGTTGCCCCGCCACGCAATGCATATGGCCTGGTTCCCCAGACCGCCATCATCTGGTGGATGTAGGATGTAGATAGGGTGACCATATAATTAATCATCCAAACTAGGGTATGCCTGAGAGTGAGAGAGGACCGCGTTAATTATGCTTACAACACACAGAAATCAGTACTTGTAGGCCAGTTCTCAAGGACTCCAGTAAGCTCTAAAATTGCCTAGAAACCATGCTCTGAAATTACAGGGCCAGACACGTGTTCCTGCCTTCCCACTCTTCCTCTTCTTCACCCCTGAATGCCACCGAGAGCGGGCCACCAGAAGCACCTGCACCAAGTGTAGGCCCCAGAAGCACAGCCTCGTTCCCTGTCTAGATTCCAAATGGGTTTTTTTTCCCAGTGCCAGCTTATGAGTTTGGATCTTTGGTGTCAGGCAGGTCTTATTAATGTGGCTTCAGAATTAAAGTCTTAAAAATATGTAGGGAGTAAGGCCGTAAACATTTAACCCATGAACTCTTCCTATTAGAAACTTTTCTATACCATTCTCATGGATGCCATGACCTAATTATACCTGCCTGAGGTATAATTCTGCCCAGGCAGAATGAGTGTCATCCAATTTTAACCTCCTTAGAATAAGCATATTTGGTGAATTGCCCCTAATGGTAGATTAATGCAAAAAACCTTCCTACAGGTTTAAAGGGCTGGGGCTCATTGTAGAGCGCTGCTCTGAGCTCTCTGAGGCCCTGGGTTCAATCCCCAGCACCACAAAAAATGGGAGGACTTGGCAGCCCACTCCTGAAACAATCCCCAAATAATCACCCATCGAAAACACTGTGAATGGCAGAGAAGCACTGACATAGTGCCAGGCATGGCACAGTGTTGGAGATTGTTTCGTCTGTTGTACATAGGGTTGCTATGAGTCAGACCCGACTCTACAACACCTAACAACAGCAGATTTAAAGCCCTCTTCAACAATGACAGTGTCATGAAGCAGTAAATCTAACTCTTCTAGGAAATAAGAAATCTTTTCAGTATTGTTTTTTTTTTTTTTTTTGGCAGTACTGGGAGGTTGAACACAGGGCCTCAAGCATGCTAGGCAAGCTCTACACCACTAAGCTGCATTCCCAGCCTGTTTTTTATTTTTATTTTGAGACAGGGTCTCCCTAAATTGTGCAGGCTGCCTCTGGCCTCAAACTTGTGATCCTTCTGCCCCAGCCTCCTGAGTTGCTGGGATTATGGTCGTGGTGGCCTGGGTTTCATATTTTTAATAGAATTAACTGTTTGGCTGAATCTGCATAATAAGGATTAATGGAGCTTTATATTTTGCTCTCTGTGTCCAACCCACTATCTACAGCAGGGCCCTCGGAAACCCTAGTAATTCCTTCAGTTTACTGAAAAATGGGTCACTTTGATGATAACAGCATTTAACAGTTGGTAATTGCAAGCCCAGCTGAGAATTTGGGATATCATTTTCTTCCTGGGCCTTTCTTTGACTCCTCCCCCTCCAAGAAAACAATAATATTTAATGTTTATATTCAGCCAAATACTGAAGACTCTGAGGAGTTTCACTATTTCTTTTAAAACTGCATTAAAGCTCTCATTTTTATTTTACAAGCCAGGAAATGTGAAGAATTCACCCGGAAATAAATAGAAAACTCCATGCTGTGCCCATTTTAATCAGGTAAAGAACAAGAAAACTCTGGTAATTTTGAACATTGTTAGTGCCAGCTGATGACTTGTCTTTAATTGATTTAATTTAATTTAATTTAATTTATTTAATTATAGCAGTTTCACCTTGATGTGGAACTATAAGGGTCATACTTTATTCCAACTTTAATTTCTGAGCTTAAGTGCATGGCTTATTTAATTGCGTTTATTCCAGAGAAGTATCTGGGTTTTTTATACAAGCTGTCTGAACCAGACAGAAGTCAGAAAATCAGTGAGATTTCTTTTGATCTTATTCAGTTCATTATTTTCATTTATTCAATATTAACAGTCACTGGCTAAGTACAAAAATACTAGTTATATTTTGTATATATGTTAAAATTATATATTAGCTCTTATGATTGCCTGATAATTAGGAGATTATATTGAATTTGTAGATACTCAACTAGATATTCAACTACAGGAAAATAGTTTAATTATGATATAGCCATAAAGAAATATTATTCTATTTCAATAATATTTAATTGCATGGGAGCATTATACAGTTATCAAATGGAGAAAAAGGTACTATGATACATCATTAGATCAAGAGCTATAACAGAAAATTTCAGTGTGCATCTTTTGGGTGGTAGATTGACTTTTCATACTGTTTTTCTTTATGACTTTATGCATTTTTAATTTTTTCTGCAATAAATGTGGATTTTCTTTTATAATCAGGGGGAAAATATTTTGTGGTGCTGAGGATTGAACTCAGGTCTTTGTACATACTAGGCAAGTGCTAAAACTTCAGCCTATATAATCAGAAAATTTCTTCTTTTTTTTGTGATACTGGGCCACTGAACTTAGGGCCTCACACATGCTTTGCAAATGCTTTACCACTGAGCTATACCTCCAGCCTCTTTTTTGGTTTTTTATCTTGAGACAGTCTCACTAATTTACACAGGCTTCTTCTGGCCTCAGACTTGCAGTCCTCCTGTCTCTGCCTCCTGAGTCGCCACCATGCTCAGCCAGAAAATTTCTTGAAATTCAGTATCATATTTACTGTAAATCATAGCTACTATTTTAAATTCCTGAAAACCCTGGGTTTGAGGTTTTTCTTTCTCAAGCTATCTCCATGTGTTTGGAGAAAAGGAGAGTCATATAACTAAGAATTTGAGGGACAATCTGGCCCACCCCCTCAACCTTAAGCAGAAGTTTCTGTAGCCCTATTATGTTCCCCCTTTTACATCCCACAGGGCTGTCCTGATTTTTGGGAAGCTGTTTTTCATACTAAGCAAAAAAAACCATGTGTCTCCTTGTGACTTCTATGCAGTGTTCCTCATACTTCTTCATGGGTCCCAGACAACAAATGCAGTTCCTCTTTCACACATAGAGTAACCCCAAGTCAGTAGTTCTCAGCTACTGTTACAAATGACTTAATGTCTTAAGCCAGGATCTTCTTAAAAGGCAGAGGCCCAGGCCCCACCTCCAAATCAGCATCTCTGGGAAGTGTGGCCACATGTGCATGGCCTTTGCCAATTGAAGGGAGACTAGAGAGTGAGCAGCCAATGAGCCACGTGTGTCCTCTAGAGACTTTACATTGAATATGGTTGTATTTCTGTACAGGAACAATGGGACATAAAATAAAGGGAGAGTAGGTAAATATCCATTTTGGTTTTCAGAGAGAGTCTGGACCAGAGTTCAGCTTATTAGATAAACAACCTGGATCTCATTCCTGATTTTTTATTTTTATTGGAGGTAGAGTGTTTAGTTATAAAAGCAGTACATGTTGATTGTAAAAAAATATGTTGTTAGATAGTTTTTCTTTTTTGTGGTGCTGGGGATCAGAGCCGGGGCTTTGTGTGTGATAGGTAAGCACTCTACTACTGAGTTACACCCTAGCCCCAGATAAATATTTTAAAAACATATCTATGTCTATTCTTTTCCTAGAGGTAATTTCCCTTTATAGTTCGATGCATCATTTCATACTTTTCAGTTAATGTTTATATGTTGTTGTTGTTATTAGGTGCCATCGAGTTGAGTCCAACTCATAGCGACCCTATGTACAGCAGATCGAAACACTTGCCGATGCTGTCCCAGGCAAACGATCTTATTTATGTTTAAGCCCATTGTTGCAGACACTGTGTCAATCCATCTGGTGGAGGGTTTTCCTCTTTTGCATTGACCTGCCACTCTCCCAAACATGATGTCCTTCTCCAGGGATTTTTCTCTCCTGACTACATGTCCGAAATATGTAAGATGCATTTTGGCCATTTTTGCTTCCAAGGAGCACTCTGGTTGTACTTCTTCTAGGACAGATTTGTTGGTTCTTTTGGCAGTCCATGGTATATTCAGTAGACGTCTCCAGCACCACAATTCAAAAGAATCAATTCTTTTTCTGTCTCTCTTGTTCAATGTCCAGCTTTCACAATCATACGATGCCACTGAAAATGTTTATATAGAATACCCATATGTAATATACATATCTCTAGGCATGCATTTGGTTTTTGACAAGATGGGATCATACTCTTCATATTGTTCTGCAAGTGCCCAGAAAACTCCCTGAAGCACATAAGCTTCATTTTATTATCACTCCTAAAGAAATTCACACTGATTCCTTAATACCATCTAATATCCAGTGTACAGATTTTCCTTTCTGTCTCAGTAATAACTTTTTGTAGTTGGTTTGTTTCAGTCAGGATTCAAATAAGGTGTGCACCTGTGTTTGAGTGATATTGTTGTTAGGTGTCATGGAGTTGGTATCCGACTTATAGCGACCCTCATAGGGTTTTCAATGGCTGACTGTTTCGGGATTGCGTTGGGAGTGGATTGCCAGGTCCTTCTCCCATTTTTGCGGTGCTGGGAATTGAACTCGGGACCTCAGAGACTGCAGCGCAGCACTCTACCAACTGAGCTAAATCCCAGCCCCATAGGTCTCCTTAAGTCTCTTTTAAACTTTGATGGTTCCCTTTCCTTCATTTGCCCCTTGCTATTTATTTGTTGAAAAATTTATTTGTCCTTTAGAATTTGCCATCTTCTGGCTATGGCTGAATGTATCCACTTACTGTCACTCCATTTGTCTCCTGGTTCCTTTCTTCTTTGTATTTCCAACAAGCTGATAGTTGGATCTGAAGGCTGATTTCAGACTTAGGTTCTATGTTTTGCTATGTTCAGCTATGGTGAATGAATGAACGAACTTGCTTTATTTATTTATTTATTTTTGCTTAATATGTTGTGTATATCTTTCCTTGTTAGGACTACTACCATGGTCTACTTAATCCTTATTAATACAGGTTATTTCAGTTTCTAGCAGTGCAGGAAAGCTGTTAAATTCCTAGAGAATGCAAAAACAGATGAATAAACAGATAAAAAGAGAAGCTAGTAATTTACATGTTAATTTAAGAATTTTTGGTTTTCTATTAAAAGATCAAATGAGTAGTCACTGCCTCTAAAACACGTGGCTGGGGATGTGGCTTAATGGTAGAGACCTTGCTTAGCATGTGTGGGGGCCTGAGTTCCATCCCCAGCACTGCAAAAAAATATTTATACACTTCTAGTTTCCTTTTTTAATCAATAAATGTTAGTAGAGTACACAGTGCTATTTCCATTATGCACCTATTACATCATTTTTGGTTACATTTACAACAACTTACATAATTTATGAAACCCTTTGGTTAATGTGGTAAAACTCATATGCGATTATGGGTTATATTCCCATTTTTTTCCCCATGTATTCATGTAGTTGCAGCATGTGACTTGAGATTATCCTCTCCCCCTTTAACCCTCTGTATTATTTCCCCTCCCCAGCCCCCTTCCACAATCTTTGCTCCCCCCACTAAACCCCTCCCCTTCTTTCTACTCTACTTACATTTTCCATTCTTAGATAAGCCTGATTGTTCTTTTTTATATATCTACATATTTATAGGTTTTTTTCTTCCTTTAAGCTAGCTTTAGCTCTCAGATATGTGTGAGAACATACAGTATTTCCCTTTTGGGGCCTGAATTTGTTCACTTAGGATTATATTCTCCAGTTCCATCCATTTTGCAGCAAATGACACTATTTCATTCTTTTTCATTCCTGGGTAATATTCCATTGTGTATATATACCACACACACCTCTAATTTCTAATTATATTCATTGTATATGTGGGAAAATACAATCTGGAAAAGACTCATTTTAGCTGTGGTATGTCTTTGAATTTATGTGTGTTCCATTCTAGAAAAGAATGATAGGGTGATGCGGGGATGATGTAGTGATGATATAATCATGTTCTCCTCTAGAAGATACACAGAAATGTAGTTATTTGATACTCAGGAGAAGAGATGGCTGGTGTATATTGTGCCACTTAGGCATTCACTTCATATTTATTCACCCATTCTTCCATATATCTACTGAATTATGCTCAGATACTCAGCCAGTTGAGAGTCTAAATCAGTTGATAAAACATAAAATCCTTTCTGAGTTTTAGTTTAACCATCTGTGAAATGGGGATAGTTACAATTTTCTCTAGCTCATGATCCTTATGGTCATGTAATGGTAATGCAAATATTTTTATATGATTTCTCTATTTAAATCTAAAGAATTTTCACCACATGCAGTAGTTTACACCTGTAATCCCAGCACCCTGTGAAGTAGAAGGAGGAGGATCACAGGTTCGAGGCCACAGGCAACCTATGTAATTTAGCAAGACCCTGTTTTGAGATTAAAAAATAAATTAAAAATGGGCTAAGGGTGCAGCTCAGTGGTAGAACACTTCCAAAGCATGTGTGAGGCCCTGGATTCAACCCCCAAATATCACTAAATAAATAAATAAACAAACAGAAGAATTTTCAAAATGCAAAATTTTAGAGTCATTTTTATTTTGTTTTGGCACAGTTTACTTATATTTTTCTTTTCTTCCTTTTAGTTATAGGTAAACATTGGAAACTCCAGACAGTCAATCAGTATTTCTACAGGAAAATGGCAGAAAATTCAGTATTGAATGTAATATACTGGCTTTCTTCTTCAGGAAAACCTATACTAGGCCTCCGTTATCTTGGATGATGCCATATTATAAGCAGACTAATCTGAAATTCTTCCACCCAGAGTACAAGCCTTAGAACTCCTTGTTCTCATGTCACTATTGCTGTACATAATTAAAATTCCAATTAAATCAAAGTTGTCTTGCTTTTTTTACCAGTAGCATTGAGTGACAGTTTAAGCATCTCTGGTGCTGTGTGTATGGTGTGCGTGTACATGTGGTTAGTGTGCGTGGCATGGGTTTCTGTGTGCATGTGTGTGCTAAAAGCAACTGTTAACTCCTTAGGGCGATAGCAGCTGGCAGGATGCAGAGTCTGAGCCCTACCACCCAGAAGAGAGCAGAGAAGAGGGAGAGGGGCCCTGGAGCTAAGAGCCCAGGCTTCAAGAACCATCACCAGGAATAAAACTCATGACATAGTTTGCCTGCGTTAATTAGAACACATGGGCTTGTATTTAGCTCAGTTGATAGAGCACTGCTCTGCAGTCTCTGAGGTCCAGAGTTCGATTCCCAGCACTGCAAAAATGGGAGAAGGACGTGGCAATCCATTCCCGAGGCAATCCCGAAACAATCACCATTGAAAACCCTATGAGGGTCACTATGAGTCAGACACGACTCGATGGCACCTAACAACAACAACAATTAGAAGACATAGAAAAGAACACAGTCACTTGGCTTTGGATGTGGCTGTCACTTCCCACTTCACGCAGATCTTTTGGTGCTTGAATGCCAGTGAGAGATTCATAGGAAGTATTGAATGGCTCGGCCCGTGGCTGAATGGGAATGTGCCTGTGTGTATTGGCCTCTGCGTGGGAGGCCTGTGGGGTCATTTGTGGCTCCTGTATGCTCAGCTCATGGAACTCTGGGACCAGCAGGAGGCTCTTTTGCCTTGTCAGCCAGCCAGGGAGGAGAGCAGGGGCATAGTATGCGAAAAAGAATTTAGAATTTCAGTCAGATTTCAAAACCATAAGCCCTCGTATTCTTGTATCATCAGTTTACTTCCTAATTGGTGAACTTCCAGAATTGATTGCAACTGAGAAGATCACAGTATGCAAATGGACATATACATATTCACATTAAATGCTTTTAATAGAGCCAAAATGGCAGGAATGGTGCTGACACTGTTACTAGATTAATGACCTGAAGCAAATTTGTCCCTAGGATAATCCCCTTGGTCACCCAGAAGTGTTTTGTTTTCTTTTATGCTAAAGTATTTCTGTGTTATTGGACCAATCATCTGAATGTATTAAAGCTGTGCCTAAGTTATAAATGTGCTCTTGTTGTTTTAGGCTTTCTCCACTTGGCAAAGTGGAGATTCATGAGTTTCTTCATTGAGATGGCTTGATTTACAGAAGATTATGAAGAAATGGCCAACACTTCAGCGTGCTTTCAAGATTATTAACCAATAGATATTTGAGTGCCTCCTAACTGTAAGATATTACTTCCCATCATTACCATTTTAGTATTGAAACATAGCTTTAAAACTTCTTAGCTCCTTTGTGGAATGCTGGGGTTAGGTATCACAGAGCTGTCTCCTGGTAGTCTCTGATCCATATTGAGTGTAGCAGAGGAATTACCTCCCAGTCAGGATACTTCAATTGCCTTGAAACTATTTTTGATATTTGGACATTGGCCCCCAAATCTTTTCCTTTTATGGCTGTTTGTATTCAGTGCTGCTTTCATTTTACATTTAATACTTGTTGGATGCCTTCCTCAGATCCTAAACTATGTTGTTGTTATTGTTAGGTGCTGTCAAGTCGGTATCCGACTCATAGCAACCCTACATCCAACAGGCAAAACACCATTGTCAGTGCTTCTCTGCTATTCATAGGGTTTTCATCGGTGGATTGATTTGGGGAGTCCTTCTCCCAAGATCCTAAACTATAAAGAATATAAAATATGCATATTTAGGGACTGGGGGTATTACTCAGTGGTAGATTGTGTGCTTAGCATATGCAAGGCCCTGGGTTTGATCCCCAGCACTGCAAAAAAAAAAAAAAAAACATGTTTTAAGATCTTGGCATTTGTCTAGTTATTTGTACTTTTCAAAATGCCATTTTTTGCATATTTTTAAATTAGAACATGATCATTGTAAAAATAATAGGTTTCATTATGACATTTTTCATACATGTATATCTTGTACTTTGCTCATATTCACCCCCCATTGCCCTCTCTTGTCTCCCCTCTCCCACTCCCACCCCTTTCTCCACCCAAATAGTCCCCTTTCTATTTCCATGTCATATATATTTATTTTATATCTAGATTCTGTATGTGAGAGAAAACATGTGATATTTATCTTTATGAATCTGGCTTATTTCACTTAACATGATCATCCAATTCCATCCATTTTCCTACAAATGACGTGATTTTGTTCTTTATGGCTAAACAAAACTCCCTTATGTATATATGCCACATTTTCTTTATCCATTCATCTATTGATGGACTTCTAGGCTGATTCCATAACTTGGCTGTTAGGTGTAGTGCCACAATAAACATGGATGTGTACCGGGTGCAGTGGTGCACACCTGTAATCCCAGCAACTCAGGAGGCAGAGGCAGTAGGATTGCAAGTTTGAGACCAGAGGCAGTCTGCATAATTTAGCGAGACCCTATCTCAAAAAGTAAAAGTAAAAAAAAAAAAAAAAAAGGGGGGGGCTGGGAGTGCAGCTCACTGGTCCAGCACTTGCAAAACGTGCAAGGGTGAGGCCCTGGGTTCAACCCCCAGTACCACAAAACAAACAAGCAAACAAACAAACATGGATGTGTAGGTATGTCCATTGTATGGTGACTTAGATTCCTTTGGATATATATCTAGGAGTGGTCAGCTGGATCATACGGTAGTTCTACTTTAAATTATTTGAGGACCTTCTACACTGATTTCCATAGTGGCTGCAGTCATTTACATTCCCACCATCAGCATGTGAAGCTTCCCTCCCCATCATCCTCAGCATATGCTGGTGTTTATTATTTATTGATGCTAGCCATTCTGACTGCTTGCAGCAGTACCACTGTGGTGTCTGATCCCATCAGATCTCAGAAGCTAAGCAGAGATGGACCTGGTTAGTACTTGGATGCGAGACCACCTGGGAACACCTGGTACTGTAGGCTTGAGAGATGGACCTGGTCCGCTCCCAAAAATCAATCTGCCATTGAAATTCCTATGAATAGCAGAGAAGCACTGAAAATAGTGTTTCACCTGTTGTACATGTGAGTTGGACACCAACTTGATGGCACCTAACAACAACAACAAGCAATTCTGACTGGGGTGCAATGGAACATCAAGGTAGTTTTGATTTGCATTTTCCTGATGGCTAAGGATATTGAGGGGCTGGGATTTAGCTCCGTTGGTAGAGCACCACTCTACAGTCTCTGAGGTCCTGGGTTCAATTGCCAGCACCACAAAAATGGGAGAAAGATGTGGCAATCCACTCCCGAGGCAATCCTGAAACAATCAGCCATTGAAAACCCTATGAGGGTGGCTACGAGTTGGACAGGGCTCAACGGCACTTAACAACAACAACAAGAACAATAAGGATATTAAACATTTTTTCATACATTTATTGGCCATTTGTACAAAGTACCATTTTATCTTTCCTCCCTTGGCTTATTTCTGACCTCAGCACATTAGTACTCTGATTTTTTTCCATCCCTGGGTTGAACCTAGGGCCTCACTTGTGCTAAGCAAGCGCTTTGCCACTGAGTAGCACCCAGCCCCACTTTTATCCTAGTTATTCTATCTCTTATGGTCACTTCTCATTGTAATAAAACTGACTCTCCTTCTTTGTCTACAGCTTAATAAACATAGCTCTGTTAGGAAGAATATTCTCCACTTTACAGAGTGCTTAAGTGCCCCTGAAAAGAGAAATGTGGTGTGATTTGTTCTGTAATAACAGATTCCTAAGAAAAATTGTTTTGTCAAAAATCAAGATTTCAAAGCAATTGCTTCAGGGGAAGAAAAAGGGACAAGGGACATTAATGAATGCCTTCAATCTTATCACTTTTATCACACCTGGGGGAAAAACAAAGCAACAGTCCATAGTAGAACCCAGGGCTAGTTGAGCTGACTGATTGCTGTCCACTACCCAGGCAATAGAGTACAGGTGCTTGGGCCACTGGGTAAGCAGCTTTTCTCCCAAATGCAATGCAGGAGAATGGCCCAGCAGTGGCTCATGTGATACAAAGCACTTACCCTAACAAAATCAATGACACTATGTGCAAATAGCCTAAAGAAAATCTTAAATATAGGCAAAATGCCTGTGTTCACATATGTTGTTGTAAGGTGCTGTCAAGTTGGGTCTGACTCATAGAGACTCTCTGTATAACAGAACAAAACACTCCCTGACTCTGTGCCAAGCACATGATCTTTTTTATGTTTCAGCCCATTGTTGAAGACACTGTATCAATCCATCTAGTTGAAGGTCTTTCTTCTTTTTTAATTGACCCACCATTCTCCCAAACATGATGTCCTTCTCCAGGGATTGGTCCCTCCTGACTACATGTCTAATATACATAAGACACAACCCACCGATCCTTGCACCCAAGGAGCACTGGTTGCACTTCTTCAAGGATTGATCTGTTGGTTCTTTTGGCAGTCCATAGTATAGTCAATATTTGTCTCCAGCCCCATAAATCAAAACCACCAATTCTTTCCATCTCCTTTATTCATTGTCCAGCTTTCACAACCCTATGATGTGACTGAAGATACCATGGCATGAGTCAGGCACACCTTCATCTTCAAGGTGACATCTTTGCTTTTCAACACTTTAAAGAGGTCTTCTGCAAGAGCTTTCCCCAATGCAATGTGTCTTTTGATTTCTTGATTGCTACATCCATGGGTATTGATTGAAGAACCAAGTAAAGCAAAATCTTGGACAATTTCAATCTTTTCTCCATTTATCATGAAGTTGCTTATGGACCCAGTTGTAAGGATTTTTGTTTTGTTGATGTTTAGTCGCAACCCATATTAAAGGCTGTGATCTTTGATCTTCATCAGTAAATGTTTTAAATCTTCTTCACTTTCAGCAAGCAAAGTTGTGTCATCTGCATAACACACGTTGTTAATGAGTCTTCCTCCAATCCTGATGCTGCGTTCTTCATAAAGTTGAGCTTCTCAGATTATTTGCTCAGCATAGAGATTGAAGAGGTACAGTGAAAGGAACAGCCCTGATGCACCTCTTTCTTGACTTTAAACGAAGCAATGTTTCCTTGTTCTGTTCAAACAACTGTCTCCTGGTCCATATGCAAATTCCTCATGGGTAGAATTAAGTGCTCTGGTATTCCCATTCTTTGCAATGTTATTCATAATTTGTTGTGATACACACAGTCAAATGCCTTTGCATAGTCAATAAAACATAGACAGACATCTTTCTGATATTCTCTGCTTTTGGCTAATAGCCATCTGACATCAGCAGTGATGTCCTTGGTTCCACGTCCCATCCTGAATCCAGCTTGATTTTCTGGCAGTTCCCTGTCAGTACATTGCTGCAGTTGCTTTTGAATGACCTTCATTTGTCTTTCAGTTTGCTGTACTGTAGGAGTTTGCATGTTGCTGTGATGCTGAAAGCTATGCCACTGGTATTACAGATACCAGCAGGGTCACCCATGCTGGGCAGGTTTCAGCTGAGCTTCCAGACTAGGACAGACTAGGAAGGACATGTCAGCCCACTCCTGAAACAATTAGCCATTGAGAACCCTACAAATAGCCAAGAAACACTGTCAAATATAGTGCCTGAAAATGAGCCCCCCAGTTGGAAGGCACTCAAAGGACAACTGGGAAAGAGTTGCCTCCTCAAAGTAGAGTCAACCTTAATGACAGAAATGGAGTAAAGCCCCAGGGACCTCCATTTGTTGATGTGGCACAACTCAAAATGAGAAGGAACAACTGTAAACATCCATTAATATTCAAAATGTGGAATGTACGTAGTATGAATCTAGGAAAATTAGAAATTGTCAAAAGGGAAATGGAGCACATAAACATCAACATTCTAGGCATCAGTGAGCTAAAGTGGATCTGCGTGGGCCATTTTGAATCTGGTAATCATATGGTCCACTATGCTGGGAATGACAGCTTAAAGAGAAAAGGGATTGCATTCATCATCAAAAAGTACATCTCAAGATCTATCCTGAAATACAATGCTGTCAGTGATAAAATAATATCCATACACCTATAAGGAAGGCCAGTTAATATCACTATTATTCAAATTTATGCACCCACCACTAAGGCCATAAAAGAAGATAAAGAAGATTTTTACCAGCTTCTTCAATCTGAAATTGATCAAACATGCAATCAGGATGCACTGATAATTACTGGTGTTCACATATGTTGTTGTTGTTGTTGTTAGGTGCTGTCGAGTCGGTACCTGACTCATAGTGACCCTCATAGGGTTTTCAATGGCTATTTCGGGATTGCCTTGGGAGTGGGTTGCCAGGCCCTTTTCAAATTTTTGCAGTGCTGGGAATTGAACTTGGGGCTTCGGAGACTGCAGCGCAGCGCTCTACCAACTGATCTAAATCCCAGCCCTTGGTGTTCACATATACAGACAGAAAAATGTAACTTGCTCAGGATTGAATAGGAAATCAATGATGGTTAAAATGAGGTCATGTCATGAGTATTACTGATTTTTGTGAGTGTAAAAATACAACTCAGAATCCTTGAATTCAGAGAAAAAATAGAAAGGGATTTTGTTATCCTTGTCCTATTTAACAAGTGAACTTTGCGCCTATCATTTGGGAAAGTCTTATTTAAAGAGCACTTGTCATTGTGGCCAACAGTATTCATGCCTATTGTATAACCAGAATGATTTAATGTGAGTATGAAAGTTTTCACTTTTTAGTTCCATGTATACACCCAGTCTAATCCAGAAACCATTTGGGAGCAGTATTTCTGTGGGATTAAACTCTCTTGCAAGGCTTTAATTTTCATTAAAGGTAAATGTTCGAAATTATGATTTTCTTCTCCACTTGTCAAGAGAAACTTGCTGGAGGTTTTGGTTTTCACCCTGAAAACCTGTCTGATATTTTCTTTCCCTCTGTTCAAGTTCCAAGTTAGTAATTAGCCAGCACATGGTACTAAAGGTACAAATTAGGTCAAACTCCAGACATGATCAAAGTTCAGGCTTATTTATGTTTATGAAATGGTGGCCAAGGAAATTTCTGGGAGGAAGAAAAGTTTGTTTTTATAAGCAAGTGTTTTCACTTCGTATTTTGTTCATTTAGCGGTGCTAAGTAAGTCACCTATATTTCACATTTAGGGGCCTATGTTTTCTCAGTCAAGTATAGGGCTCTATTGCTGGGCTTTGGAAGGCAAAAAATAGCAAGGGAGGGGCTCTTCTTCCTGCCCACCCAACCTGTGAAGTACCCTGAATCCAGATCCATGTAGTCCATGTGAAAACTCTCACCTGGGGGAATGTCTTGTGAGATACCCCCTCAACGCTGCCTTGTTGGTGGCAGTGTAGAAGACAGGTAGAAGAAAAGGAAAAAAAAAAGAATAAAACTACAGGATTCATAGACTGCTTCCTACACTCACAAGTCAAGTCACAGTGAGTCCTTCTCAAGCTTAGATGATGCAATGCTGGCATTTTTTGGGGGGAGTGATCCCAAATTTGCATATAGGCAGAATGACCTTAAATGCTTTGTTCACTACAGGAAAAAGATCAGCTTTTAATATCTGCCACCTACTCTACATACCTCTTCTGATTTATGAGAAAATGGCCTCCAGGTAATGGTGGTGTCTGAAGACATTACTTTCTCCTGCAACCCTGGGAAGACAACAGAAAAGGGATTTTCAAGATGGTGTTAACATGGGGTGGGGGGTGGGGGATATGAGAGGTTGATCAGTGGACGCTAAGTTACAGTTTAAATTTAAAGAGAGAGCATTAGCGTGCAAAAAAAAAAAAAGGAATGGGGAGAGGGAGACAATGGAACTTCTGTTTTTTGCAACAGACTTAGCAGAACTGTTTGATTCTTGAAACTGTGCCCGTGTAATCTTGATGCAAATAAAAACAAAGAACATTTAGAAACAGATTCTACAAATGCAAGCAAGTGAACATTCAAAGTCTCCTATTTACTTTGTAAAATCTGGTATCGTGTGCCCTTCCTGTAATTAAGGCATATGATGCATCTCTCCCCATTTTTTCTTTTTCCTTTGTTTTATTGTTCTTTGGCAGTGTTGGGGATCAAACCTAGCGCTTCACACAGGCTAGATGAGTACTCTCCCCCCACCCAGCTACATCCCCAGCCCTCCCTATTTTTTTTAAGTCTTAGAAAGTTATGGTGTGTCCTTGTGTCTATGGCATTTTGTTGGTCAAAGCTCTGATTCATTTTCTGAATCTTTTGTCAAGAAGGCAACCCTTAATTACAATACTGCTCAAGAGGAAGGCTGTGACCTGTTGGGGCAGGGTGCGCTTTCGGGCATTGGAAGTGGGATTAGGTGGTGAAGAAAAGCAGAGACTCCAGGTGTACTGTTAGCGTTGCTGGGGCGTTGCAAAACTGGAAGCGGCTGTGATGCTCTTGTGTTGGGCTACTGCCCAGCGCTCTTACCGCCTTAACCTGAAGTTTGTCTTCCTTGGGACTTCCACTCAGGTGAAAGGTGGGTCCTTGGCTCTGTTGCAAAAATGAATTTTAGGATGAGTCAGTAAGAAAGCGAAGCAGTTTGAAGTTTATTAGGTAACGGATGAGAGATAAAGCCGGGTGCTGCAGCGCAAGCCTTTAATCCCAGCAACTCAGGAGGCAGAGGTAGGAGGATCGCAAGTTCAAGGCCACAGGCAGCCTGGGTAATTTAGTAAGACCCTGTCTCACAAATACAACAGAAAAGATGGGCTTGGGGTGCAGCTCAGTGGTTGAGTGCTTGCAAAAAGCTTGTGTGAGGATCTGGGTTCAACTCCCCAGTACCACAAAAAAGCGGGGGGGGGGGAGTAAGAGGCTAGTACACTCTCCAGAGCAATCATAGGTGCCTAGAGAGAGGTGCCCCTAGGTGTCTTCACAACATGTATATGTATGATTTTTGGGGGGGGGGGTGAAGTCATATTCCTCAACTGGGGTCCCAGCAGGTGCCCTGTATAGCTTTACAGATTGGAAAAGGAGCATTGTTAAAATGCCTCCATTGGGATAGTTGAGGAAATTCATACGATATCTAATCACAAGGAAATTACCGAGGTCTGTTAACTAGAAAATTACCTAGGTCTGTTGACTTTAATTACAGTCCACAATCTGATTTGGTGGGATTCTCAGGGAAGCTCTGGGTTCTGTGGTTCCCACAGCAGCCTTTCTTTTCTGGTTGTGCTGGAGTTCTCAGCTGATAAAATTCAAACCAGATCCTGGGCTGCAAAAGCCCTTTACTTTCCATGTCCCCCCGGTTTTCCCTGTATTTCTGTCCTTCCTCATTCCCAGGGCCTTTCCTGCCTCATTCACTGCCCTTGCCTCCTGTGTGTGAGGCTGGAGAGGAGAACTTGCCTCCTTTCCACACTCCTATTTTATCGAGTCCTTTCTCAGTTGACCTTACTAGCTGTTTCTGATCCCTGCTGACCTGAAGATGCTTAGCTCCTTACGGACTTTTTTTGTGAGATCTGCTTTCCCCTTGGCATACCTCATTTATACACAGGATGTGACATCTTGGACTCTTTCAAAACCTACCTTTCTTCCTTCCATTTTTGTTTTTGCGGTGCTGGGGATCAAAACCCAGGGCCTGGTGCTTGCTAGGCAGCCTCTGTACTATTGAGCTATTCTCCTGGCCCTCAAACCCTTTGAAATTTATTTGTACTGCTGTTGAATTCACCATCACTTACAGCTTTCAGAACTGACTTTCCACACAGGAAAACCTTTTCCTTCTAAACCCTGGAATCACTTTCTAGATTTTTTTTTCTCTTATCCTTTTGTTTTGCAGTACTAGGGGTGGAACCCAGGGCCTCACACATGCTAGGCAAGCTCTCCACCACTGAACCACACCCCCAGCTCCTTTTTTATTTTTTGAGGCAGACTCTCACTAAATTGCACAGGCTGCCTCTGGCTTTGAACTCATGATCCTCCTGCCTCTGCCTTCCGAGTTACTAGGATGATAGACTTGTGCCATGGTGCCTGGCTTCACTTGCTAGATTTCTAATGGTCATGGCCATTATCTTGTTAGCTCACACCTGACCTCCTCTGGTAGACTATAATCTCCCTGAGGCCTGGGCTGACTTCTTTCTTCTTCAGGTTGCCACAGTGCTGACCTGACTTCTTTGTGCATATGTTGCAAACGAGTGCTTAGTGAATTCTTGACATTCCAGAGTTGTGCTATGATTCTGTTTCCATCAGAGCCTTTGGAGGGTATCCATAGGTATTTAGTTTGATTGCCATCAAGGTCAGAACATCTGCACTTGTGTTTCTTTCTTCCAAACCTTAAAACAGAGACTGGCTTAGGTGTTTTTTAAAGGCCTTCCAGTTCTGTGACTTCTTCCCCAGGGATTTATTAAGCACTCACTGAATGCATGGTCTATATAATCTATAATACCAGGAGTGCCAAAAATGTATACACATTTTAAGAGATGTTATCTATGCATTACTTTTTGAGGTTGAATTGAATTATGGTAGCAAGGTGTTGTAAGATGTTTACTCAAAAGATGACATTAATCAAATGAACAAGCATATGATGCATTCTTAAAACAGCAGAATGGAAAGTTTTTGTCCCAAGATGTATATACATTTTTTTGGCGCCTTCTGTACTGGGCCGGGAGGAGAAATACCATTCAGAATTCAGATTTGAAGACAAAATAAATAAATACATGAAACAGTCAGTGATTACAGGGCAGCATCAACATACGTACAAATATCTGTGCTAGATAATACTTTTACATATTAATTTTGTGCCAAAAAGTACTCAAGGATGTTTGTCTAAAACATAAATTTAAGATAGTTAGGCAATAGTTTTACATTTTTTGTGTATGCTAACTTTTTAGGTAAAGGAAAGTGTTGTTGTTGTTAGGTGCTGTCAAGTCGGTATCCAACTCATAGTGACCCTCTGTACAACAGGGGAAACACTATTGTCAGTGCTTCTCTGCTGCTCATAGGGTTTTCAATGGCAGATTTATTTTTGGGAGGGGTTTGCCAGGTCCTTCTCCCAAGCCTACAGCTTCTGGTGTTCCCAGGCGGTCTCCCATCCAGGTAGTAACCAGGCCCGACCCTGCTTAGCTTCCGAGATCTGATGGGATCGGATGCCACAGGGCTACCGCTGTAGGCTAAAGGAAAGTAATCAGAGGAAATAAGCCTGGTAATGAAGCAGCGTGAGAAAACTGAAAGTACTTTCAGAGACTCAGGAGTTGGGTAAAAATAAAAGATGTGTTGCTATAGCAAGGTCAGCGCATGGAAACGAGTCCTCTCAGGAGTGACCCCAACCCCCAGTTCTCCTGGGGTTATATAGTTTACAGGGTGAGGGTTGTCAGCTGGAACCACATGTGTACAACCTACATGATCTCTGTAGGTGGGTTAAGCTAGTTACCATGGAAATAGGCAGGTAACATCTACAGGATGCAAGAAATTGGGAAGTGGCTTAAGGGCAGAGAGTACACTCAATAGACTGAGGTTGTTGTTGTTGGTAGGTGCCGTTGAGTTGGTATCCGACTCATAGCGACCCTCATAGGGTTTTCAATGGCTGAGTGCTTTCGGGATTGCCTGGGGAGTGGATTGCCAGGCCCTTCTCCCATAGACTGAGGTTAGCATTTGTAATAAACTGGGAAGTGGCCAACAGGGTGGATAGTAGACAATAGACTGAGTTTAGCAGTTGTAAGAAATCGGGAAGTGGCCAACAGGGTGGCGGTTGTCATGGAAATATACACTTAAGAAGCCAGGAGACAGGAGGTGACTTATAGAATGGAATGTATACATTCTAAACAAGGAACATTAAGTTCTAGTAATTACATTTTAAACAAACATTATGACATCTTAACTTTTGATTTTAATTTTTCTACAACAGTAAAACTAGATGTTGGCTTTGGAAGGATGATTTTCCTGAGTTAGGACTCATCTCACGCTTTGTGTGCTATCGTTGTTTTTCCTTTGGAGCACATTCTGTCCCTAGCCAGTCCAGCGGGGGTCAGCTCAGGGTTGGGCCCTTGGGGCATCCTTGATGTATCCCTCTGACTCATTCGTGAACATTCCTTAATGTTATTGTATATAGAAAATAATGTCTTACTGCTTTCACATATTAACAGGAACTGGAACATTTGGCTAAGAGTAGTGCTGGTTGAGATCTGGCATGTTCTGCATTAAGTAATGTTGTTGTTGTTGTTGTTAGGTGCCGTTGAGTCGGTATCCAACTCATAGCGACCCTCATAGGGTTTTCAATGGCTGACTGTTTTGGGATTGCCTTGGGAGTGGATTGCCAGGTCCTTTTCCCATTTTTGGGTGCTGGGAATTGAACTCAGGACCTCAGAGACTGCAGCGCAGCACTCCACCAACTGAGCTAAATCCCAGCCCGCATTAAGTAATAGGGATATTTAATTTAGAATAAGTATCAATTTGCATAATAAGGAATGCCACTGTTTTTTAAATCTCCCCTCCTCCTTTCCCCACCCTTATTTCCTCTCTCTCTCTTGAGACAGTCTCACTATGTAGCCCAGGCAGGACTCAAAATCCTCCTGCCTCAGCCTCTGAAATGCTGGAATTACAGACGGCTGCCACCACACCGGTTTAAATGTCTCTTAACTTCAACATGCCACTGGACAACATTTAATATAGGAATATACCTAATTTATTGTAACACTCCGTAATGGACTGAATGTTTGTGTTGTTGTTAGGTCCCATACTCACACTGACCCTATGTATAACAGACAAAACACTATTGTTAGTGCTTCTCTGCTATTCATAGCATTTTCAATGGCAGACTTTTTTTTAAGAGTGGGCTGCCAGGTCCTTTTCCCAAGCTTACAGCTTGTTCCCTGGAGGTCTCCCATCCAAATCCACTCCTGAAGCAATCCTGAAGCAATCAGCCAGTGAAAACCCTAATAGGGTCACTATGAGTTAGACCTGACTTGACAGTACCTAACAACAACAACAACAACAACAGCATACTTAATTTTTAAGTTCATAGATAGGAAAAACTTCAGCTCACTGAAATGATCACAGATTCAAAGTACTAACAAAGCAAAACTAAATTGATTCCTTAAGTAAACCTAAAATTTGAGCTTGCTTGAATGCTGTGGCATCTGTGCAGAAAAGTTAACATAGCAGGCCTCAGCCTGCCTTTTTAGTTTTCTTTTCAGTTTTTAAAGGTAGCGCATAAAGTTTTATTTGGATGATGCTTTGACAGGTTTGCATGTGGGGGAAGTCCCTCCCAGCGTGAGAGTATCCAGAGGCTAGGAAGCAGAGGGGCCATCCTGCAGAAGGTGAGGAGTGCATGGAAATGCCAAAGGAAGAGGCGAGAGGGGAATTACATATCCAGGTAATGTTACCCAGTTACAAGGTCAAAAGTCTCTGGGTCAGAAATCCTCAAAGAGCAACAACAGCTTTGAGTAGTCATCATCCTGGGGTTTATCTTTTCTTTCTTTCTTTTTTTTTTTTTTTTT
>VMDO01004498.1:47026-77680 GCA_007922755.1 Pedetes capensis | reverse complement strand
TGGGTTTATCTTATCTATGACTAGCAGCTATGAGTCTGACATGAGTCAAAAGCATCTAACAAAATGGCTGTTGTTGTTGTTAGGTGCCGTCAAGTAGTGTCTGACCCATAGCGACCCTCATAGGGTTTTCAATGGCTATTTCAGGATTTCCTTGGGAGTAGATTCCCAGGTCCTTCTCCCATTTTTGTGGTGCTGGGAATCGAACCCAGGACCTCAGAAACTGCAGAGCAGCACTCTACCAACTGAGCTAAATCCCAGCCCCACAACAACACGGCTAGCAGATGCTTAACACAGTTTCACAAGGCATGCAAAGCAGGTAAGCTATATTTGGCTAACATCTGTGTCTTTGGGCTATATTTAAATCACTTGGATGTGCAAAAATTAGAGTTTGACACTGATAGAACCTGCCATTTTTAGAAAGGCCTGCTTACAGGGGAAGCCGCCCTGTACTCACAATACTGGGTGACCAAGTCCTGCTGTATCAGGTTACATAGATGATACAAATGGCCTGAGTTACTGCAAATTCCTGGCTGCTTTCTTGGAATCTGGACTTTTGGCAGTTGCGAGGCAGAGAATGCCTATGTGACCAGCCCCAGTAAAATCCTTGGGTGCTGAGTCTCTGGAAGGCTTCCCTGGGTGGAAGCATCGCACACATGTGGCTGCATTTTTGCTGCTGGAGAAAAGAACATATTAATACGTCCACTCCCAGGCTGGAAGGGAGAAAGCACAGGAAACCTGTGTCCTTTTCCCTTGCTGGTTCTGTTGTGTACCCTTTGCTGCAATTAACCTAACCCAGTAGTACAACTCTGTGCTGAGTCCTGTGAGTCATTTTAGTGAATCTTGGGGATCCCCCAAAGCAGCCTATTAAGATGGTGTTTGTTTTATTTATGTTATGCCATCTTCTCCTTTACAGGAAAAACATAAATAAAGGACTATTATATTTACATTAATATTTACAGGTCACAAGACATTAAAAAACAAATTTTAATTTCTTTTTTTTCTGCCTTTATTAGTAAATGATGATGGGGTACAGATTAATACAGCACTGGCTTTTTCCATTATGCATCCTTTACATCACTTCTGGCAACGCTTTCATCAACCCACAAGGTTTATGGAGCCTTATGGCTAATATGTAGTAAAACTCAAATGCATATTTGGATTATATTCCCCTATGTTTCCAATGTACCCATGAAGTCGTGCTGTTTACACTGAGATCATCTTCTCCCTATTCATCCCTTCACATTGTGCCTCCTCCCTACCCCACCTTCCCCAATCTTCACTTCCCTCTGCTAGTTCCCTCCCTCCTCCTTTCTATTCTTTATATTGTCCCTTCTTCTCTAAGTTTAATTGTGCATTTTTATATATCAATTTATGTACAGGATTTTTTGTTCCTTTAAGTTTGATTCAGCTCCCACATATGAGTGAGAACATATGGTATTTCTCTTTTTGAGCTTGTGTTTGTTCACTTAAGATGATGTTCTCCAGTTCCATCCATTTTGCTGCAAATGACATTATTTCATTATTTGTTGTTGAATAGTATTCCATTGTGTATATGTACCATAGTTGTTTTTTTTTTTTAATCCATTCTTCTGTTGATGGGCATCTTGGATGGTTCCATACCCTTGCTATTGTGAAAAGTGCTATATTGAATATGGAGATGCAGGTGTCTCTGTGGTATGATGACTCGTCTCCCTTTGGGTATATATTCCCAGGAGTGGTATAGCCGGGTTCTATGGCAGTTCTACTTTTAGTTTTCTGAGGTATCTCCATATTGATTTCCAAAGTGGTTGAACTAATTTACAGTCCCACCAACAGTGTAAGAGGGCTCCTTTTTCTCCCTGACCTCACCAGCATTTGTTATTATTTGTTTTGTTGATCTTGGCCATTCTTACTGGAGTTAGGTGGAATCTCAGAGTTGTTTTGATTTCTATTTCCCTAGTGGCTAGGGATATTAAGCATTGTTTCATGTGCTTCATGGCCTTAAGAACTTCTTCATTTGAGAGCTGTCTGTTCAGTTTCTTTGCCCACTTGTGTATTGGATTATTTGTTGTTTTGGGATTTGCTTTCTTGTATTCTTTATAAATTTTAGAAATTAATCCTCTGTCAGATTTGTAGGATGCAAAGATTTTCTCCCATTCAGTGGACTTTTCCTTAACTCTGTTGATTGTTTCTTCTGCTGTACAGAAGCTTTTTAATTTCGCGTAATCCCATTTGTCTATTCTTGTTGCAATTTCTTGAGCAATTGGAATCTTATTAAGGAAATGCTTTTCTATGCCTATGTGTTGAAGCGTGTTGCCTATCTTTTCTTCTAGTATTAAGGTAAAAAGCAGTTTTTATTCATCTCCCTTGAGCAAAGAGAAAGTAGTTTTTGAAAGCCACCAAAAACCCTTAAGTTCCCTTGTTTAGACCAAATTAGTGATTTTTTTCCCTGATTCTCACAGTAGAGCCTTTCTTCTTTCCCTCACACTATGGAAGCAAGCTGTTTGAGCTGGTTCATAAGTAAATAGGTCATAAACTGCACTCCATTCAAAAGTGACGTCTTTCTGAAAGCATTTATTTGTCCTACAGAGTGAGCACTGGCTCATTTCAAATATTGTCCTCAGCCGAGATCAGAATGCTAAAGAGCACACATTGTACATTTTGTTTTTAAACACAATAGTGTAATTGTTTCATTTTGATGGTACCATAAATATTTCCCTGGGAAGGCACCACCAAATAGGTAAGACTTAGAAGTCTGTGTGGAATCGTACACCTCAATGTCAGAATTAAAACCACAAGACTCTTGGGAGACAACTTACGAGCAAATCTTGGCAAAGGAGTAGCCTGGGACCTTGGGTTAAAGCAGTGGATTTTTACTTAAAACACCAGAAGCACAGCTGATGTAGTAGATAAATTGGGCCAGTGCAAATGTCATAAATAATAACCATCAAGGAAAAAACAACTCATGGAATATGTGAGAACAAATATTTGCAACTCATGTGTCTGATAAGAGACTTATATCCAGAATATACAAAGAACTTTTACAACTCAACTGTAAAAAAACAACCCATTTAAAACTGGGCAAAGGATTTTAACATTTTTTCAAAAGAAGATAGACAAATGACCAATAAACACATGGAAAAATGTTCACCATCATTAATCATCAGGGAAACACATGTGAAAACCACAATGAGATACCACTTCGCACTACAAGGATGGCTCAGATAAGGAAGAATAACAACTGTTGATGAGGATGTGAAAGAAACAGTCTGGTAGCTCCTTAAAATGTTAAGCATAGAGTTTCATGGCCCATTGATTCTAGTCCAAGAGAAATATACCAAGAGAAATGAAGATGTATGTCTACACAGAAACTCGTACACAAATCTCAACAGCAGCATTATTGATTATAGCCACATAATGGAAATAACCAAATGTCCATCAGCTGATAAATAAACAAAATGGATTTCCATACAATGGAATTTTTTTATGGTACTGGGGAATCCAGGGCCTCACACATGCTAGGCAACTGCTCCACCACTAAGCTGCACCTTCAGCCCCGTTTTTATTTTTTATTTTGAGACAGTGTCTCACTAAATTGCTCAAGCTGCCTCAGACCAGAACTCGTGCCTCAGCCTCCCAAGTCACTGGGATTACAGGTGTACACGCCAACACCTGACTCACGCAATGGAATATTATCGAGCCATAAGAAGAAACAAAGTACATCACATGCTACATTGATGACACTTGAAAATATGCTAAGTGAAAAAAGCCAGTCACAAAAGACTACATCTTGCACAATCCCATTTATTTGAAATGTCCAAAAGAGGCAGATCCATAGAGACAGAAAGTAGATTAGTAGTTGATTAGGACTTGGGGTGGAAGAGGATAGAGCATAATCTATACAAACTCAAGTAGAGAAACGGACCCAGTCAACACATACTAAGTGATTTTTTGCAAGGACTGTCTTAGGCAGGACTTCAGACACAGAAAATTGGGTTTGGATTCAAGTACGGGTTCAGTATGTTAAAATTTAGAGGGTTTGAGTTTGGTTCAGGTTCAGGTTTAAAATTGTAATCCTGTGTGTAGACCGTGAATAAAATTGTTTTTCAATTTTTTTTCAATTTTTGTATAGCTAATATAAAAATATTAAAAGCTAAATCTAAAACCTATTTTTTTCACTGGGTTTAGGTTCAGGTTCAGATTCAGGTTCAGAAAAATATTTTTAAGCCTTGAACCAGAACAAGTTCAGTGTTCAGGTTAAGACTGTGTTTGAAACCCTGTTATCTACACCAAGGATTTAAATCAGAACCAGAATCATACCCAAACCCTCTAAATTTTAGCATATTGAACCTTCACCTGAACCTGAACCCAATTTTTTGCCGGTTTGAATCCCTGACCTTAGGTGATTGTGGGGCTGGCTAGGTGGGTCTGAAGTAGGTAGTAAGAAGCAGGTAGTCAGGGAGAGCGGACTGCAGTTTTCAGGTAGAATTTCTTCAGAAGAACCTCAGTTCTGCTCTTACAGTTTTTCATCTGATTGAATCAGGCCCACTTAGAGGAAGTCAAGTGATTATGGACTTTAATCACGTCTACAAGACAGCCTTCACAGCAGCACCTAGATTAATGTCTGTTGGTTTGGTTTTGAGACAGGGTCTTGTGCAGCCCAGGATGACCTTGAACTCCTGATCCTCCTGCCTCAGCCTCTTGAGTGCTGGGGTTACAGGTGTGTGCCACCATGCCCAGCTAGATTACTGTTTGATTGAACATCTGGGAACTGTAGTCAAGTTAACACATAAACTTACCGTGGTGGGGTAGTGACTTCTAATGGGGTTTCTTTTGGGGGTGATGATTGCACAGCTCTGAGTATACTGAAAACTATTGAATTGTACACCTTAAATGGGTGAATTGTATATGAATTACCATATATGTGTTTGAATGTAATCTGTACCCTTTCAACAGTTTTAGAGGGCTAAAAAATTCAGATATGGATTAGAATCGTGTGTGGCTTAGATTCCAAGTTGAGAGGTGGTTTTGGAGAAAATTATAGAACTGTTGTACATGTCATAAAAACCAGTGCAATAATTTATGATTTTATTATTATAATTTGCCTATTTTTCATCACACTTGTGATCATCTCTTGTAACTGAAACGTGATCAATGCTCTCCATCATTTCACTGTCATATTTATTCAGTTGCCCTGTGGACAAGGAGCAGCTGAAGGAAAGGAGTGGATTAGAATCGCAAACTAATGTTTGTCTGTTTAAGGAATTGCCAAAACCTGAGTGCAGATTACATTCACATGCAGATTAGATTCAAGAATATACAGTATATAGCAATAAAGATGTTTCACAATGACTGCATATTTGCAGATCCATGCTCTTAACAGCAGTACTCACAATAGCCAAGAGGTGGAATCAACTCATATGTCCCTCACCAAATGAATGGGTAAATATGTGGTATATACATGCAATAGAGTATAATTTCATTTTACAAAGGAAGAAAATGCTGTCAGATACTACAACACAGATGAGCTGTGAGGACACTATGCTAAGTGAAAGCAGCTAGTCACAGAAGGACTAATTCTGCATGATTGCATTTAGATAGGTATCTAAAGTAGTCAAATTCCTAAAAACTGAAAGTAGAATGGTAATTACCAGGGGCTGGGACACAGGACATGGAAGAATTATCCTTCAGTGGATGTAGAATTTCAGTTTTGCAAGATGAAAAGGTTTTGGAGATCTGTTACACAACAGTATGAATATACTTAACAGCACTAAACTGTACCTTAAAAATGGTTTAAGGGTGCATGTTTAGTATGCACAACACCCAGGATTCAATGTCCAGCACCCCCGAAAAAAGTTAAGATTGCAAATTCTATGTTATGTGATTTTTAACATAATAAAAAAACAAAGACCCAAAGACCATGCCTCCTATATTGCCTGAGCAGCATCCTCATTAGCTGTCCAGTACAGTGTTGGATGTAGTCTCTAAAGTGAGAGTAAAGGATTCAAAATATAATTAAAATAGAGCCGGGCATGGTGGCGAAACCCTGTCATCCCAGCACTTAGAAGGCTGAGACAAGAGGATCGACATGAGTTCTAGAACAGCCTGGTCTACATAGCAAGTTCCAGGATAGCCTAGGCTACACAGTGAGACTCTGAAAAAAAAAAAAAACTAAAAAAAGAAAGTATAATCAGAATATACTTAGGGAGTTCAGTCTCAATTGTTTATATCTTTGTGGCTCATTTAAATTTGTTTTAGTATTTTTTTCCAGTACTGTGGGGTTAACCCCAGGGCCTCACATGTGCTTTTGCAAGTGGTCTACCACTGAGCTGCATCCCTAGCCCATTTTTTACTTTTTATTTTGAGACAGGGTCTTGCTAAGTTACACAGGCTGCCTCTGGCCTCAAACTCATGATCTTCCTGCCTCTGCCTCGCAAATTGCTGCTACAGGCACGCACCACTGTGCTGGGCAGTTTATTTCATTTCATTAACCTGTTTCTTGGAAGCTGATAATAGAGACATTGAATTTGGCAGGACAAAAACTTGAGGTTGAGTTGAATTTATTTTTTCCAGTTTACTCAGTTTGTTTTTGTTTTCTTGTGTGCTGTCAAGTCAAATCCAACTCATAGCAACCCTATGTACAACAGAATGAAACACTCCCTAACACTGTGCCATGCCCACCATCTTTTTATGTTTGACCTCCGTGTCACAACCACTATTCTCACTTTGAGTTGTGCTAAAAATTGATTTGAATGATTGAAAAGCAGTTGCCTGGCCCTCTTCTGAGTTTGCAGGGCAGTAAGGGGTCCTTTTTAGAAAAGCCATCAGAGCCAAGACCCATGGTGTCCTCTCTGGAATGTATGCCCTGCTGTCTTCTGGAGCTGTCTAGAGCAGTTCAGACCGCAAGTGGGGAGGAGGGCAGCACCCAGCTGAATTGTTGAACCAGGAAGCATCTGGCCCTCTGAGCCAGCCTCACTTCCTTGTTTATTACCCTTTCTTCTCAGAGCATCAATTACCACTTTGTCACCAAAGACAAATTCATCCAGAGAGAAGGAGGGGCAGCCGGATCTGGGGAGGCCAGGGAAGGCCCTTGCCTGGGCCTGGCAGTTGTCAGTCAGACATCTCTCATCCCTCCCCTCCCATCCCCTGGCATTTTTCGTCATCATCTTGGGACTGTCATTAGTGGTGAGAGATGTAGCCCCGTGTTACCACCTGCCGTGAGAAGTTCCCTTTTCTTGGGACCTCCCCTCAGGTAATGCTGGGTCCTTGGTAATATCACCAAAAAAATGAATTTTTTAGTCAGGCATAGTGGCTCAAGCCTGTATTCCCAGTGACTTGGGAGGTGGAGGCAGGAGGATCAGATCACAGGGTTGAAGCCAGAGGCAGCCTGCGGAACTTGGTTAGACCCTGTCTCGAGATAAAAAATAAAAAATAGGCTCAGGGTACAGCCCTGTGGTAGAGCACTTGCAAAGTATGTGCAAGGCCCTGGGTTCAAACCCCAACTGCTGCCAAAACAAACAAACAAACAGATTTTTTGGGACAAGTCAGAGAGTGAAACCAAGTTTGAAAGTTTGTTGTTAGGTGCCATTGAGTTGGGTCCAACATAGTGACCCTGTGTACAACAGAATGAAACACTCCCCCACGCTGTGCCAGGCCTGGTACTATGTCAGTGCTTCTCTGCTATTTATAGGGCTTTCTTTGGCTGATTGTTTTAGGAGTGGGCTGCCAGGTCCTTCTCCCAAGCCTATAGCACCTGTTGCTCACAGATGGTCTCCCAACCAAGGGCTAACCAGATCTGTCCCTGCTTAGCTTCTGAGATCTGATGGGATCAGATGCCAGGGTGCTATGGCTATAGACAGAAAGTTTATTAGGTAGGGGTAGGAGACAGTACACAGTTTGGGGGATATGTAGGTGTTGGAGAGACATGCTTAGGTGTCTTCACAACAGATATATAGATGGATGGATGGATGGATGGATAGATAGATAGATAGATAGATAGATAGATAGATAGATAGATAGATAGATAGATATAGATAGATACACAAACACACACACACGTGTGTGTGTGTATGATTTTGTAGCTTTTGAAGTTACATTGCTCTTGCGGCACCAGAAAATGCATGGTATAGATTTACAGATAGGAAAGGAGAATTGTTAAAATGTCTAGATTAGGACAGTTGAGGAAATTCTGACTATACTTAGTCACAAGGAAATTATCTAGGCCTGTTGATTGTAATTATAGTCCATAATCTGGTTTGATGAGATTCTCAGAGAAACACAGGATTCTGCGCAATTGGTCCTCACAGCAGCTTTCCTTTTTTGGTTGTGCTGGAATTCTTGAGTCTCAGCTGATGAGACTCAGACCAGATCTCTTCCTTCCCATGTCCCCTAAATTTTCCCTTTTTTTCTGTCCAGCCTTGGGGAGGAGGTGCTACTGACATCCTTTGGGGAGAGGGCCAGGGACGCTGCCAAATGTCCTACAATGCACAGGCAAGCTCCACAAGAGAGGATGATCTGGCTGCAGATGTCAGCTGCGCTGAGGGTGAGCCCTAGGCCTTTGCAAGGCTGGTTCCTCGTCATCCAAGTCTTGACTTGAGTCCGCCTTTGGTGGAGTGGGTTCTGGCCAGCCAGCTTAAGGCATAAGGCAGTTTTATGGCACCTTCACTGTGTATGATGTCTATCTTTTCTGTATACCATCTCCCTCACCCCCCATGAATAATACACTGAGTTATACAAGTTCCAAAAGTCTGCAAAGATGAGAGACCTCGTTCTTCCTGGATGCTATATCCCAGCTCCTTGCACAGTGCTTAGCACCTAGTGAGAAGCAATAAGCTTTTGTTTCATTGATGCATGAAAAGGGTTTGGCTTCCTGTAGCAACCCAGCCTCCGAGGCATGCCAGCTCCTCATTTCCCTGGCATTGCAGAGGCCTCGGCCCCACCTCTGACCTGCCCTTGAGCACAGGGAGGAGTGAAACCCTTGGGGGGACCCCTTGAAGGGAGCAGAACTATAGGGCTGAGGGAAGTCTCTGGAGCCTTGCAGTGTTAACAATCTGAGGATGGACTCATGGGGGAAAAAGGCTAAGGGGAGAGTGGAGGGGGGCAGTTCCTCTGTACCTGGCTCTTCAACAGTTTTCAGTGAGAAAAAACCTCTCAGGACTGGAGATGTAGCTCAGTGGTAGAGTGCTTGCCTAGTATGCATTAGGACCCTGGTTTCAAATCTGTGGACCACACACACACACACACACACACACAAAACCCTCATCTATTGAGTATCAACTAAATGCAGGGTGAAATAATGTCATTTAATTCTATTAATGCCTGCAGCCGTACCTCCCTGGCATCTGATCCTGTCAGGTGTCAGAAGCTAAGCAGGGTCAGACCTGGTTAGTCCTTGGATGGGAGATGGTCTGGGAACACCAGGTGCTATAGGATAGAGAGAAGGACCCAGCAACCTACTACCAAAACAATCAGTGACTGAAAACCCTATGAATAGCAGAGAAGCACTGACATAGTGCTGAGCATGGCACAGTATCAGAGAGAGTTTCATTCTGTTGTACATAGGGTCGCTATGAGTCACACCAACTTGATGGCACCTAACAACAATAACAACAATCCTATTAATAGTTCTGAGATGAAGGCACTGAAGTCTGGCACAATTAGGTGCCATGTCTAAGGCCACAAAACTAGGAAGTGGCTGAGTTGAGATGAAATGAAGCACTGTGTGTTCTAAAGCCCAGGGTTTCTCCAAGGAGCCACCTGGCTTGTTTTCCCCATGACATTAAATCGTTTGGGGAGACCAAATAAAATGGACCCTGTCCTCAAAAGACTTTCTAATCTCTAATCTGGGGCTGGGGGAGCGGCACGGGGACACAAATCAGCACATGAAAGCTGCAGTTGTGTGGGAGCAGGCCTAAGGTCACTCTAAAATCACTGGTTCCTTGAAAAACAGCCCTCAACAAAAGCTGGTAAGTGCAGCTGTGTCACAAGATGGCTGTACCTACCGAAGGGTTGGATTAAGAAAAAGGTGGTATCACAAGATAACCTTGTAAAAGGTCAAATTTGGGTATTCCTGTAATGGGATGAGCTTTGGAAAAATGTAAACTTACTTTATACCCCCCACCCCTTTACCTTAAAAAAAGTTCCTGCTTCTGTAATTCTGCTTTTCCACCCCCTACCCTATAAAGCCCCTAACCCATGTGAGTCAGATGCTGCTTTCTGAAAGTCCACTTCTGAGACTGAAAGTAGCCGGCTGTCTAAATAAACTTTTCTGCTCCCGATCTATTTGTTTGTGTCTTGGAATATTTTTCTGGGGTTGAGCTGCTAGGTATAACAGTTGGTGTGACCTCTTCACCAGCCTGGAGGTACAAGGGTCACTTTCCCTCCAGTTGTCTCCCACTCATAGTGGCCCTCACAGGGTTTTCAATGGCTGATTGTTTGGGGATTACTTCAGGAATGGGTTACCACATCCTTCTCCTATTTTTGTGGTGCTAGGGATTGAACCCAGGGCCTCAGAGAATGCAAAGCAGCACTCTAAACCCCTGCTCTTTTTTGTTGTTGTTGTTGTTGTTGTTAGGTGCTGTCGAGTCGGTATCCGACTCATAGCGACCCTCAAAGGGTTTTCAATGGCTGTTTCGGGATTGCCTTGGGAGTGGATTGCAAGGCCCTTCTCCCATTGCTCTTTTTTAGCCCTCACCAAATTGTACCTAAGAACCCTAGGGGTTTACCAGGCCTGAGCTGGTCAGTTCTAACTGAAAGAAGGCCATGGGGCCGGGACCACCTGGTCACTAGTGAACATTAGCCATGGCAGGAACTGGAGCAGTGGCCCAAGGTGGCCACTCTTCATACTCCTATAGTTGAAGTGAACTCATGGACTCAGTCACCATCCCAAAGAGAGTCTCGAAACACACCCAGGTGCTCTGGCCCTGGGCATATACCTGCTGGGACCCAAAGTGGCCACAGCCATATTTCCGGTTCCACGTGTTCTTATAGAGCATTACGGCCCCTCCCACCCAAACGTGGCCTCTATTCCTCCTCCCTTGGTATGTAGACTCATCTTAGTGACTTCTTCCTAGGGAACTGGATGCTGCAGACGTGACACTGTGATTGTTGAGGTGAGGTCATAAAACCTTTCACCTGGTGTCTCTCTCAGTCTGCTTACCCTCAGAACCCAGCCACTATATAATTAGGAAGGCCGGGCCACACAGAGAGTCCACTTGTAGGTGTCCTACCATCACTGGTGTCGCCCATCTGGCACACAGCAAGCCTTGTGATTTCAGCCCCTGGCCTTCAGGCCTTCCAGCTGAGACTGTGAACAAGGAGAAATGTCGCCCCTGTGCCATGATGGAATGGATGGCTCATAGAATCCTTGATCATCCTAAATGGTTTTTGTGCCTCCACTTTGGTGATAATTTGTTATGCAGCTCTAGGAACTGGACCACCCCCTTCCCCCAGGGAGACTCTGGTCCCTGCTAGTGACATCACTGGTCCACACCCCCCTGGCTTCATTCTTTTTAAGGACCTGGTCAAAAGTCAACCCTTGTGCAATCTTTCTGATGCCTCCTAGTGAGAATTTGTCTGCTTCTTCTCTGTTCCAACACAGCATTTGTCATCATTCAGGAAAGCTATTTGTATTTGCCTCCCAGGTAGGCTGTGAAGTCTCTTGCAGGACAGCCCACATTATATCACCTCTCTTCCTTGGCAACAACACTAACAGTTCCTTAGGTATGAACCATAGAGTCAAAATCCAAACCCCCTAAATAGTATATTTTCAGTGGCCTTATTGACATATATATGCACATGGGAATGTGCACAAGTATTTTTTTTCTTGAAAAACAATTTGTGGCTGAGTCTTGTGGTACATGTCTGCAATCCTAGCAATTATGGAGGCAGAGACAGAAGGATCACAAGGTCGAGGCAAGGCAGCCTGCGTAACTTAGCAAGACCTTGTCTCAAGATAAAAAATAAAAAAGGAGCTGGGGAGGTAGTTCAGTGGTAGAACACTGGCATACCATGCATGAGGCCCTGGGTTCAACTTCCCAGTACTGCAAAGAAACAACAAAAACTGTACACACACACACACACACACATACACACACACACACACACACACACACACACACACACACGCCTGTTAATCAGCCTTAAAAAGCAGTGGAATTACAACACATGCTAGAACCTAAAGTTTGTAGACATTATGCTAAGTGAAATAAGCCAGGCACAAAAGGACAAATCCTGGGATTGTCCTCATCCAATGTACCCATAGTAGTCAAATTAATAGAGCTAGGAAGTGGGGTGGTGATTTCCAGGGGTTGGGCATAGAGGGAAAAGGGAGTTGTTGTTCAATGTGTTTGTAAGTTCAGTTTGGGAAGATATAAAAGTTCTGGAGATGGATGATGGTGGTATGAATGTACTTAATGCCACTGGACCATACACTGAAAAGTGGCTACAGTGGCAGATTTTGTTATGTGAGTTTTACCACATGAAAAAGACATACCTGAGCTGGGTATGGTGGCGCACGCCTATAATCCCAGTGGCTCGGGAGCCAGAGGCAGGAGGATCGCAAGTTTGAGACCAGAGACACTCTGCGTAACTTAGCGAGACCCTGTCTCAAAAAGTGAAAAAAAAAAAAAAAGGGCTGGGTGCAGCTTAGTGATCCAGCACTTGCAGAGCATGCAAGCGCGAGGTCCTGGGTTCAACCCCCAGTACTGCAAAACAAGCAACAACAAAAGACATACCCCAATTCTTTTTAAAGTTATTGCTATTTTTTTTTTTTTTTGCAGTGCTTGAGGTGGAACCCAGAGCCTTGTTCATGTTAGGCAAGCGCTCTGCCACTGAGCTGCACCCCTGACCTCTTAACTCATATAATCTGCTCTTTCTGAGTATCACCAAGAAGCTAGCCCTGGAAGAAGCTCCAGCCATGCCCTGTAGATAGTTTCATTCCTCCCTCAGGAGCCTTCCGTGGGAAGGAGTGCGGCCCGCCCAGCCCAGGATGTGAGCTCTTTCCCTTTCCCACCATGTGCGGCTCTGCTCTGAGGCTTCCTCCCCTTGAGAGTTCAGCCCGATCCTCCCGGCCTGCTCCCTGTAGCTGGCGTCCTGCAGCTTTGGCTCTGCAGACACATTCCAACTTGGCAGAGCTGGCGGGGACAAGGCTCACATTCCATGTGCTTTTCGTGCTCATCCTGGACCTGGTGACACCTATTCTGAAGGGGGTACGGGAAACCAGAGGTACCTAGTTTGAAGGCCTCAATTCATGGCCCAGGTCTGTGCCTCACTGCCTGTGTGGCCTTGACAAGTCATTGTATTCCCATGTTCCCCTGCCACCCTGCCCCATGGTCCCATGCATTCTGTCTGTTACAATTGTATTCTGAACTGTGTTCTTGGAGATGCGCCTGCTCCTACCCTTCTCCCCAGATAAAGACTCTTAGTAATTCAGTCTCTTACTGTGAATTAGTTTAAGATTAGAAAGCTCAGTTGGTAGAGCACTGCTCTGTAGTCTCTGAGGTCCCGAGTTCGATTCCCAGCACCACAAAAATGGGAGAAGGAGGTGGCAACCCACTCCTGAGGCAATCCCGAAACAGTCAGCCATTGTTGGAGCCAGTGTTGGATAGTTTTGCCATATGGAGAGGCTGGGTCTAGAAGAGTTCAGGAGCGACGGAGGTAAATAGGGCAAGGGGAATCTTTGGTAAGCACCATGGCACTGTGCTGGCTTCTAGAAGCTAAAGAGAAGACTCAGGAGCCTCCCAGCCAAGTTAAACTACCTTCACGGTTATAGAAGAATATATCATGAAAGCAGTCGCAGCTGGGATGCCTTTGGGAGGTAGAGGACTGGTTCCCTTCTAGACTGAGTTTGATGGCTTGCCAAGGGGAAGGAGAGACAGGCTAGGGGAGGCTCAGACCTAGCCCCTAGTTCTGTAGGTTCTGAGACCACAGTTGTATTGACTGGGGCTGTGTTCAGGTGTAATACAGACCTTAAAACTAGTGCTAACAAGACCATTTATTTCTCAAATAAAACACTAGAAATAAGCAGTCCAGGGCTGTTATGACACTTCCATGGACATGAGGGACTCAGGCTCCTCCTAGCCTTCCATATTGTTATTCTTAGGGTACGACCCTCATCCTCTGTTGTTGTTGTTAGGTGCCGTCGAGTCGGTATCTGACTCATAGCGACCCTCTGTACCACAGGGGAAACACTATTGTCGGTGCTTCTCTGCTGTTCATAGGGTTTTCAATGGCAGATTGATTTTTGGGAGGGGGTTGCCAGGTCCTTCTCCCAAGCCTACAGCTTCTGGTGTTCCCAGTTGGTCTCCCATCCAGGTACTAACCAGGCCTGACCCTGCTTAGCTTCCGAGATCTGACAGGATCGGATGCCACAGGGCTACGGCTGCAGGCCCTCATCCTCTAGCAGTCTAAAATAGCTGCTAGAGCTTTGAGACATCTTGGTGAGGCCTTCCTGGGAGAGGGAACTCCTGCCATCAGTGTAGCTGTATGTAAAGGCTCTCCACAAGTTAACCATATTTCCTGTAGGAAACCTCCAATAAGCTCATGATTCATAAAATAAAATAAAGTGGCTGTTAGAGCACCAACCGTCACATCATAGTTTCAAGCCGCAGAATGGAAGAAGAGAAGAAGGAGTACATGTTGCCTCCCTTCTAAGACATCCCAAAAGTTCCACCTGATAATTCAGTATATTCCTTGACTATAAGGTTTAGCTCAGTTGGTAGAGCACTTACTCTGTGTGCTCTGAGGCCCTGGGTTCAATCCCCAGCACCACAAGAATGGGAGAAGAACCTGGCAGCCCACTCCTGAAACAACCCCCAAACAATCAGCCATTGAAAGCCCTATGAATAGCAGAGAAGCACTGACATATTGCCGGGCACGGCACAATGTCAGGGAGTGTTTTCTTCTGTTGTACATAGGGTCGCTATGAATCAGAGCAGGCTTGACAGCACCTAACAACAAAAACATAACCTAGCTATGATGGAGTCTGACAAATGTAGTGTTTTATATTGAAAACAATCCGGGGAAACGAAGAATTGGGATTCTTTTAGTTTGAGAGAGGGCGTTGGCGTGTAACTATTTGGTAGAAAGCTGGAGCCTGCACAACAGCCTGACCTGTGGGAAATCCAGTTCATTCGACCACACATTCCCTTAGCCTTTGTAATATAATGGCTACTTTCCTATAAAACTTTGAGCTTGTTTTGATGTATGTATAGATACCAAGTGTATTTGTCTTATTCCTTCAACAAACATTTCCTGAATACCAGTAAATGACAGCCATGACATTGGAGATAAAAGGGTGAGTAGAATGTACTCCAGTCCAGTGAGTATCTGCTGTATCTCTCTTCCCAGGACACCTCTTTCTCCTGTGACACATTCCATGGGGTGGGGCCTGGCTGAGATTAACCCCACTCCTTCTCTGGAGCTAAGGGAGGACTGTTTACCCTGCATCTACTCGTGACCAAAGCCAGATCCATCTTGAACTTTCCACTTGTTTGGAGCCAACACATTCCCTGGTGGCTCAGGCTGGTTTGGGGTGGTTTCTATCACGTACAAGCACAGGGCCTGTTGAATCAGTTATTTTCCACAAGATGGAAGTCACTGCACAGAGGAACCTAGGGTGTCCTCTTTGCCTTCCCAATGTCTTCACTTCACGTTTTAACCTACAAGTGGGTTAAGCCTGCAAGGCTATTTTGGCCGGTTTTGTTGTTGTTAGGTGCTATTGAGTCGTGTCCAACTCATAGGGACCCTCATAGGGTTTTCAATGGCTGATTGTTTCCGGATTGCCTTGGAAGTGGATTGCTACATCCTTCTCCCATTTTTGCGGTGCTGGGAATCAAACTCAGGACCTCAGAGACTACAGAGCAGTGTTCTACCAACTGAGCTAAATCCAAGCCCCTGTGGCCGGTTTTACCCCTCCCCAAGTTCAAGACTTCCCTCAGGTTGTCAGTACTGCTGCTTCTGCGAGGCACATTGTTGCCACTCGTGCCTACTCTACCCACTGATGTCCTTAAAACTGTGACCCCCTCAAAGAGGGGCCATCTCCGTCATATCTCATGGGGGGAGGGAGGAGGTCATGACATTTTATGCCACACTGAGAATCCAGAAAACATGGAATGCAGTGTGAATATCTATTGTTTCCAACTGAAGCAAGCTGTTTCCCCGAAAGGGAAAAAAAGTTGCCTTCGTACTAAGAATAGAGCAAGAGAAACATCAGGCCAGTGCCTTCAGCTGAGAAATGAATCTTATTAGAGTCACAGTTATTGTTCATTGTTCCCATTGGTCATTCTGCCTGAGCTGAGATCTGAGTTTGGCTTCAGTTCTCACACTTGGCATTATTACTTCCCTTTGTGTAACTTTTGGGGGAAAAATCAATAGGAATCAGATTTTGTTTTTAGCTCCCACCAAAGAGAGACATTTTTACAAAATACAGTGAGAGCAGACTGAGATCAAAATCCTTACGTGGCAGTGGAGTATCTTGCAGGGATGCTGGCGAGTCCTCTGCCTTGCATTGTTTGATAATCAGCCATCTGAATGACTCTTTCCACCCCTGAGAGCAGGCTGCACCTGCTGCGCAAACTGTTTGACTTCCTTTTGCTCAATCTTCCTGTTTTGTTTTTATTCTTGTCTTCATGATATTTGCAAATCTGAAGTTTATTTCTGGTTGCATCCCAGTCAAGGAAACATGTAAACCTCTCAATTTTTTTTAAGTTTAAATTTAATTTAATTTATTTTTTTTCTTTTCTTTCTTTTTTTTTTTTTTTTTTTTTTTTTTTTTTTTTTTTTTTTTTTTTTTTTTTTTTTTTTTTTTTTTTTTTTTTTGGTACTGGGGGTTGAACCCAGGGCCTCATGCCTGCTTCCTTTGCAAGAGCTGGACCACTGAGCTGCCTCCCCAGCCCATTTTTTTTTAACTTTTTTTTTGAGGTAGGGTCTCACTAAATTATGCAGACTGCCTGTGGTCTCAAACTTGTGATCCTGCTGCCTCCACCTCCCAAGCCTCTGGGATTACAGACATGCACCACTGCGCCCAGCACAACCTCCCAAATTTTAGGGGAACCCTCCACTTCATGACTGTTAGGCTTTCTTGATCTTAGAAGAAGAGTTTGGATTGTGGGCCTTCCTAGGTGTTCTGAGAGTGATCATACAGCCTTCCAAAGTTTTCCTCCCTTAAAATACCAAGATTTTATGTTTGATGTTTGAACCTAAGATTTTTTTTTACTGTGATAAAAAAAATACAGCATAAAACTTACCATCTGTCTGTTCCCTACCCCCACTCTGTACTGGGGATTGACCCCACGGCTTCGCACATGCTAGGCAAGTACTCTACCACTGAGCCTCACCCCCAGACCCTTCAAATTTTATTTTGAGACAAGGTCTTGCTGAATTGTCCAGACTGGCCTTGAACTCATAATCCTGGCTCAGCTTCCCAAGTAGTTGAGATTATAGGTATGCACCACTACACCTTGCTTCTGGCCCACCTGTTTTTTTTTTTTTTTTTTTTTTTTTTTTTTTAGGGCAGAGTTTCACTATAGATCCACGGTTGGCTTCGAACTCTCAATCTTCCTGCCTCACCCTTCCATGTGCTGGGATTAAAGGTGTGTGCCATGGTGCCCAGCTCCATCTATAGAGGGTGTCAAAAATGTATACACATTTTAAGAAAGGAAAGACTGTATTAAAATTGTAATACTCAATATATATCGATGGCAAAATACATATTGATGACAAAAGATGAATACAAATCCCATTTGACTTCTGCAAGTAGAAGAGGTGCTCAAAGTGGTCACCATAGCAGGAGCAGCAGGACTTATGTGTGTGAGGCTTCCTAGATCTTCACTTGTACACACGACACACAATATCACGTGTCCCAAACTTCCCACAAATGTGTGCAGTTGTGAGTCATATTGGAGGTTCTGTTGCATACTGACACCTTCATTGTCATTGCACTTCCATAACGGTCTCAAATTTCAAATACCACCTCAACATGGTCTTGTGTCCCTCAAACCACAACCTTGCCTTTGCCATTTTCTTTGGCTGTCCAGCCTATCACGTGGTAGCACTGTTTTAGGAGTCAAGGCCCCGTCAGAGAGAAAGAATCACCAGAACACCAGGACTAATTAGAAGAAGGGGCTTTATTGCTGGCAGAGCAATGGTGGGCTCAGGTCCCCAAATGGCCGTACTTCCTGATTCATTTGTCCCTGTTCTTTTCATAGAACTTACAGGGTAGCAAAGGGGTCTGTGTGTTTCTCTTTGCTTGGTTACTTTAAACAGTCCACAGGTGTTACAGAGCCATCCAAGCAGAAAGTCCTTGACTAAAAAATCTTGAAAGAAACAAGTTTGAGACAATCACCAGGGGCTGTGTCATTGCAGAGGGATTTACTGCAATGCCTCTGAGTTCAGACAGAGGCTTTCAGAATTCCTTAGATAAGGGAGTACAGTCCTCTTCTTTGATTAGGAGCGTGAGAAATGTAAACTCCTGGGTCTTGGAGGAGCCTGATGTGGTTTTATGAGGCTGCTTTCCTCATTTCCCCCCTTTGAGACCCCATAAAAATTTATTTTGGGGTCTCGCCATCTACATGTTGTTTTAGAGGTTGCCAGCATGAGACAGTTACAGCTGCCCTGACACTGGTACATGCCTGAAAATGCATAACTCCTTTCCCAACTTAGTGATCCACATCCCATCCCGTAAATGTTTAAATTAATTGTCTAACATACATCCAGATAGATCTTTATCTCCTGGGTTGGGCGTCCGCTTATGGTGGTTTTATTGGTGAAAAGGCGATCTGCAAACCTATAACCCGGATTTACCCATATCTCAAAAGTGGTACGGGAGGGAAGCTCAGGGGGATTATAACAAACGTATGACTGGTTGTTACCTGGATCGCATACAGCAAATTGGGTCTGGTTATAAGCACGTTGTTGTTGTTGTTGTGTGCCGTCGAGTCGATATCCGACTCATAGCGACCCTCATAGGGTTTTCAATGGCTGACTGTTTCGGGATTGCTGTGGGAGTGGATTGTCAGGCCCTTCTCCCACGGTTATAAGTACAAATTCCCTTAATTTTGTCCTCACATTTGTAATAGCAGTAAAAGAGTACGGTGGTAGTTACCCTCAGTCCTATCTTTGGCAAACACATAAGTCACATCTTTCTTCCTCTTTTCCCAAAGTCCAGAGTCCAGTCAGGAGAAGTCCCATGATGGTTGTCCTCAGGTATCTGTCATGCGCAGGCCAGCCAGCTTCCAGTTTGTGGCTGGAGCAGGGCATGTTGATCTCCTCAGCATTGTCTTACTAGGGTTGATCGGGTCTGGTTCTGCTCTCCACTGAGGTTGTGCAGCCCTCCATATTCTGATGTGACAAATCTACTCAGGAATCCCCTTTACCTTGGCAGCCATAGGCATGGTCAGGATGACAGTGCAGGGTCCTTTCCACCTCAGCTTGATAGGGGTTAAGTTCCAGTCTTTCACCCAAACCTGGTCTCCTGAGGAGAAAAGATGAACAGGGACAAAAAGACTAAAATGGGCCCTGTCAAGTACCCATGTAGATATTTTCTTAGCTGTTCTCCCTAAGGCCTCCATCTGTCTGTGTAGATCTGTCTCCCCTAATTCCTTGGGTGTCCCCAGTAAATTACAGAAGATTGGGGAAGGCCTATTGTACATTATCTCATAGGGAGAATATCCTGATCTCTTAGAAGGAGCACATCTAATTTTAAATAGGGCTAGTGGCAAAGCCTATACCCAATTAGGTCTTGTGTCCTGATATAACTTACTAATTCCTGTCTTTAATGGCCTTTCATTTACCCCACCCTACCCGATCTCTGAGGCCAGTATGCTGTGTGTAGCTTCCAGAGGGTGCCAAGGCTCTGGCGGTTTATTGGACTACTTTAGCTACGAAGGCTGTTCCGTTGTTAGATCTGACTCCAAACCGAGGAATAATTTCCCTAAGTGCTCTCACTACTTCATGGACCTTTTCTGTCCTGGTGGGGAAAGTATCTACCCACCTTGAATATGTGCACACTCATATCAGAAGATATCAATTTCCTCCACATCAGGGGCATCTCCATAAAGTCCACCTGCTCATCCTCAAACGAAGCTGCCCCATAGGGCTGGACTCGGGGTGGCAGGAGGTCCCTGTCTTGCACTATGCTGGTTGCGCATTACACAATGCCAATTAGTCTGCTTGGTGAGGGTTGACAGGAGGGGGATGTAAAAGTACCTCCCCAACAGTTTTCCAATATTTTCCTGTCCCAAATGCATTGCCTCAGGAACTGCACAAACAACTGTTGGACCCGGGAGGTGAGGGATGGTAATCCTCCCATCTGGCAGCTTTTTCCATCCTTCCCCTGCTTTTCCTGCCCCCTCTCTCTCCAGCCATTCCTTTTCTCATTCAGAATATTTTGGGGTTTAGTTTGGTGTCTATAGAACAAGGGGACAACAGTGGCAGCCTGGGGCGAGGGAGTTGCTGCTCTCTTTGCCTCTGTGTCTGCTTTAGCATTACTCTGTGCCTCAGGAGTCTTTTGATGTCCTTGGCAGTGAATGACTGCCACTTTCTTAGGCTTCTGTACTGCCCCAGCAGTTGTGAAATCTCACTAGGGTGTTTTAGATCTTTTCCCCTATTGTTAGAAGTCCTCTGTCCTTGTAGATGGCTCCATGTATATGGAGAGCGAGGAAAGCAAACCCTGAGTCAGTGAAGATGTTTACATTGCTGTGCTCAGCCAATTCTAGGGCCCAGATTAAAGCCATCAGTTTGGCTTTCTGGGCAGAAGTCCCTTGAGACAATGGCTTTGCCTCCAACACTTCAGGTAAGGTGACTGCTGCATAGCCCCCTTGTCTGTCTCCTCTTGGATTGACAAAACCATCCACAAACAGCTCTAAGTCTGGTCCCTCAGAGGGTGATCGAGCAAGTCTGACTGGCTCGAATATACTGCCTCAATGATCTCCACACAGTCATGTTCAGGGTTTCCATCTGCCATTGGGAGCAGGGTGGCAGGGTACAAGCAGGACTGTTGTTGTTAAGTGCCAGGTCCGACTCATAGTGACCCTCATAGGGTTTTCAATGGCTGATTGTTTCGGGATTGCTTCGGGAGTGGATTGTCATGTCCTTCTCCTTCTACCATTTCTTGCAGTGTTCGGTGTCAAACTGGGTCCTTAGATAAGGGAGTGCAGTCCGGTTCTTTGATTAGGAGGGTGAGGAATGTAAACTCCTGGGTCTTGGAGGAGACTGGTGTGGTTTTATTAGGCTTCTTTCCTCAGCACCAGCATTCATTTGATGAACACCATCTTTTGAGTGAGCGTCACACTACACATTGCTACCACAATTCAATTGAACTTTGAGAAGTAAAACATAGAAAATATCTCTTAAAATGCATATACATTTTTTGCTCCCCCTACACATTTGTAAGCCTGCCGCTGTACCACTGTGGCATCCGATCCTGTCAGATCTCAGAAGCTAAGCAGGGTCGGGCCTGGTTAGTCCTTGGATGGGAGACCACCTGGGAACACCAGGTGTTGTAGGCTTGGGAGAAGGACCTGGCAAACCCACTCCCAAAAAACAATTAATTAGCTATTGAAAACCCTATAAATAGCAGAGAAGCACCACAATAGTGTTTCATCTGTTGTACATAGGGTCGCTATGAGTCAGACTGCACACAACAACAACACACCTTTTTAAATGTCTAATTTGGTAGTGTTCACTATATACACATTGCTGTGCAGCAGATCTCCAGAACCTTTTCATCTTGTGAAACTGAAACTCTGAACCTATTGAACAACTTCCCATTTCCTCCTGCGCTCAGCCCCTGTCAAGTCCCATTGCACATTCCATGTTAATGAATTTGACTACGCTAGATACCTCATGGAGAAGGACCTGGCAATCCACTCCCAAGGCAATCCTGAAACAGTCAGCTATTAAAAACCCTATGAGGGTCGCTATGAGTCAGATACTGACTCGACGGCACCTAGCAACAACAACAGATACCTCATAGAAGTGGAATCAAGTGGTAGTTGTCTTTTTTGTGTCTGGCTTATTTCACAGAGCTTAAGATCCCCAAGGTTCATCCATGTTGTAGCATGGGACAGGATTTCCCCTCCTTTTAAGGCAGAATAACATTCCACAGTATGGATATACCACTTTGTCTTTATCGCTTCATCTGTTCTCGGCTCTTGGAAGAGGGCTGCTATGAACATGGATGTGCCAATGCCTCCTTCAGACCCCTGTCCTCAGCTCTTTTGGCTACATGTCCAGAAGTGGGATTTCTAAATTATATGGCAGTTGAGTTTTGAATTTTTTGAGGAAGCTCCATGGTTTTTTTCTTCTTTCTGTTTGTACACAGATATATGTAAATTATAATGTTTGCAGATTAAGAAGCATATGTTAAGGAAATACTAATGCTTTTGACAATCAGAAGAGTGGAACAGAATGTATATCAACTTGAAATTACAAAATGAAGTTATCACAAAACCATAGCAGTGTGCCTTTCTTTTTTTCTTTTCTTTCTTTCTTTCTTTTCTTTTTTTTTTTTTTTTTTTTTTTTTTTTTTTTTTTTTTTTTTTTTGTGGCACTGGGGGTTGAACCCAGGGTCTCGCACCTGCGTGCTCTGCAAGTGCTGGACCACTGAGCTGCATGCCCAGACCATTTTTTTTTTCACTCTTTGAGACAGGGTCTCGCTAAGTTATGCAGACTGACTCTGGTCTCGAACTTGTGATCCTCCTGCTTCTGCCTCCCGAGCTGCTGGGATTACAGGCATGCACCACCATGCCCGGCTGCACCTTTCATTTTGAGATCAGAGTTCAAGATTTATCCTCATCTTCAATCTATGATTCTCACTTCTTTATCCTGTTTTTGTTGTTGTTGTTAGGTGCCGTCGAGTCGTTATCAACTCATAGCAACCCTCATAGAGTTTTCAATGACTGACTGTTTCGGGATTACCTTGGGAGTGGATTGCCAGGCCCTTCTCCCATTTTTGTGGTGCTGAGAATCGAACTCGGGACCTCAGAGACTGCAGCGCAACTCTCTACCAACTGAGCTAAATCCCAGCCTTATCCTGTTTTTGGCCTCTTCTCATTCAGGCTCATTTCCTCTACTAGAATGAATTCTTAAGGATTAGGAGGAGTTAGAAACCCATGTTTCCTTTCTCTGAGCTCTCCTTAATTATTAGACAGGTGAAATAAAACTAGATACAAACCAAAGTCCCTGCATGCTCATAATTATAGGAATGTTTTTATGGCTAAAATTCTGTGCACTTTTGTTTACATTGTGCCATGAAGAAGTTTCACATCAGGCACTGCTGTACACATACACAGAAGGTCTGATCTCTCACACAGCCTTTTTTCCCCCTTTTTCCAGTTCTGGGGACGGAACCCAGGCCCAGGCTAGGCAAACACTTTACCACTGAGCCACATCCGCAGCCCAAAAGTCTATTTTTGAAGAGTTTCTTTGTCCAAACAGACTAAATAGTGGAGGTGAGCAAACTTGGCATGACACATGTCAGCCATGGATGCTTCCTCTCTACCTCTTTATCCCAAATATCTAAAAGGATTGGAAGATTAAATTATGTCATTTGATGTTCAGATTTCTTGACTCTCTGAGGACACACCCTGGGGTGGCAGGTGCCAGACTAAAGAGGGCAAGATCTGGACTTCGGGTTCCACCTACCTCAGGAAACTGCCTTCCCTTATAAAGCAGTTGCCTGGCTTTCTAAGCAGTCCAGGTAACAGTGGTTCTTGCCCTTGAGTACATATAAGAATCACCTGGGTGATTTCTAAAAGTCCAGTTTATTCTGATGTCCAAGCAGCAGCTCAGATCAATGAGAAGAGAATCTCTGAGAAAGGTGGAACCCAGGTATCAGGATTTTTGTATGTCTCCAAGGTTGAGAATTACTGTGCCTCAGACAGCAAGCAAATTGCTACTACTTCCTACTCCCCACCCCAACATCACGATTTTAAAATTTACCCTTTGTATTAAAGAACAACACACAAATTTTCACTTCGGTGTTGAACTGCCACATAATCAATGACATTTATGGTCTTACAAGCATAAGAGCGCTCTAAGATTTAAAATTTAAAATGTCCCCCAAAGGTCATGTGTTTGAACATTTGGTCCCCAGCTGGTGGCATTGTATGGAACTTTGGGGGGCAAGATCAAGCTTACTGGGAGTCACTGGCGGTGGGAATTTGAAGTTTTTACCCTGGACTCCTGGTTCCAGTCACTCTCTCTGCTCTCTGCTGCTCATCTGCCAAGATTTGGAGTTCTCTGCCATGAGCCCTGCCAACTGCTGCTGCCCTGCCTGCCCCCCCACCACTGAGGACTGACATCATCTAAGCTGTGAGGCCCCCCGGTAAATCATTTCCTCCCAAAGTTTGATTCAGTTCTCTGTTACAGTAACACACAAGCAGACTAATGCAAGAACATAGATCCCTCAAGGATCATTCTGTCTACAAGAAAGAGCAAATGGATAAAATATATGCCGTGCAAATCGATGTGTTCCCATATAAATTTCCATGAAAAAAAATTATTTTTCCATCTTATGACTATTTGACCTCACTATGGCTTATGTGTTATTTCTCCCATTTGTATAGAACTTCATACTTTTCAATGAGCTCCCAGGTCTGCTCTGCCTTGGGGTGTCTTCTTGTCAGTTCCCACACAATGTTGTTCCTAGTGGCTCTACTGAGTATTGAACGCTTGTGACTCACGGGCATGTTTACTCTTAATTCTTTTCAGCAGTTTGCCTCCTGGTCTCCTTCTACCTTTGATGTGAGACCAGCTAATGTTGTGTTTCATTTCCTGTTATTTGCAGCTTTGGAATTAAATGCACACATGAAGTCAAAGCAAATGAAAGGCTCAGGTCAACTGTCTTGTTTCAGGCCACAGCCGTGGTTTTGGAAGGCTTCAGTCCAACAACTGGCTTGTCCTCCCTACCCCCATCCCTAAGTGGAGGCCTCTCCTCTGCAGGCAGGGTTGTTAAGGCTGGCCTGGTGTCATCTGTGACAGTGGGCAGTTTTTCCTATGCTGAATCATATATTTTGCTGCTTGGGAAATGTATTTGACAAAACTCAAGTGGAGAATTTGTCCCAGTTTATATAGCATGCAAGGCCTTGTCCTTGAATGTCTTTTACTTCTGAGATTCTAGATATAATAATACGGTATAGGTTTGTTGGTTGGTAGGAGGGGATGAAGAAGAGGTGTTCTAAACAACTGTTTTCTTAGGTGGAATTTGGAGTCGGAGATACTTGCTTTCATTTCGGTTTATAACTCAGTTCAAAATTCCTAGGTCATAAGCTCTTACAAGTTGGCTGTGCAAATTAAACGAGATCATGTAAGTTATGTACAGTAAGTCTTGTTCCTGAAGCAGCCAACTATGTGATTACTTATTAGAAAATAAAAATCCTGGTTTTATTGTATTTTCTGTAATAAGAAAAGAATCGACCTGTAATCCTAGCACTTGGGAGGCTGAGGCAGGAGGATCAGGAGTTTGAGGCCAGCCTGGGACATGGTGAGACTCTGTCTCAAAAGACCAAAACTAGCCAAACAAAAAAGCCTCAAATTTACCAAGTCTCGTGTGCTGTGCTACTTACATACCGGACTTACGCTGTAGAAGTCAGGAGGCAGGAAAAAATTATAACATGACCAGCTAGCAAGTCGTTCTGGTCTCAGGTGGAAAGGAAAGCTACATTCATGTGATCTGTTAGGTACTATGAGGCAGTTAATAAGCTGGGGCTACATTCTAAGCAGGCTGGGACTTAGCTCAGTTGGTAGAGCACTGTGCTGCTGTCTCTGAGGTCCCGAGTTCAATTCCCAGCACTGCAAAAATGGGAGAAGGACCTGGCAATCCACTCCCAAGGCAATCCCAAAACAGTCAGTCATTGAAAACCCTATGAGGGTCGCTGTGAGTCAGATACTGACTCCATGACAGCTAACAACAACAACAATATTCTAAGCTGGAATGATCCCTGAGGCCTAGAGTGAAACCTGGGGCTGGGAGTTCAAGGTCTAAGAACAGAGTAGGAATCGCAGCAGGGAGAAACAGCACAAACTGCTGTGCTGTTAACTCAGTAGTTGTCTCAGATTCCCACAGGTCTTGGCTGTGTAGGGGAGTCAAAACCCTGTCCTCCCTCGTAGGGTTCCCAGCTTGGTCTGAGAAATAAATTAACCTAAAATAGGTCAACAGGAGAAAATAATACAAATTTAAGTTTTAAGTGATATGGAAGCCCTCATAAGGAAACAAAGACGGAAAGAAGTTGCAAAATTGATGTGTTTTTGCATTAGGTTGAACAAAGAGAAGCCATTATGGAAAAGTAACTAAATTACGTGGAGTGGCTAAAGGAAGATAGTTATTTTAACAAAGTCTCTTTTATCAGAATTCTCCCAGGAAGTCTCAGGACTTCCTGGGATGGAAAGAAGAATGTTTCTTTTCTCCTGGTACAGAGAGAACATCTTTCCTATGGGAGGTTCTACCTCCTGTTTTCAGGAGGAGAGGGGACATTAGAACGCCCTTCTTGCATCTGCTGTTTTTCAGGTGCCTTTAGCTAATGTAGTCCTTGTGTCAAAGTGGCATCTTATGGGGTGGAGTGTTGTGCCCCCCTTCAGCCACAATTTGCAGCAGGCAATCCTTGAAGCAAGAAAGGTGGCGGCCAATGGCCCCAGGCTTTAACCACCCCGCCTCCAGCTTGCAGATTAAAGTGGAACAGTGGTGGTGGTGGTGGTGGTGGTGGTAGGTGCCTATGAAATCCTGCCTTGGCCCAGTCCACCGGCCCTGAGCCAGCCCCTGGGGGTGGAGGTCACAGAGCCGGGCAGAGCACCATGACTGACCATCTTGCCAGGACACCATACAGGAGTAGGGAACATCTGAAAATGAGCAAGAGAAGGGAAATGGGGCAATGGCTGGACAAAGGCCCTGGCCACTATAGTTCACAACATTTGGCATTTTGTTTATTACTTTCCAGACGGACAACTAAAAATCTGAACTGTTTGATAAAAAATCAAACAAAGTACAGAAACCCAACAATCTGTAGGTAATTCCTCTGTACCATCTATAGGCTTCTGCATGAAGGTTATCGTCATACCAACCCCTGTGTAAAGCCTTCAAAAAATGTTCTTTATGCTGCTCGTCTCTCTCCCCTGCTGCTCAGCATATTTTCTCTATGATTGCTCATAGCCCCTTTGTTTCCTGCTCTCTCCTTTTGCAAATCACATGATTCTATTTTAAAATGCTTTCTCTTTCTCATCTTTGTTGTCCTTTACACTTATCACCATGTCTTGTTTGGGGCACACCCACTTTAATCCCAGTGACTTGGGAAGCTGAGGCAGGCGGATCGTGAGTTCCAGGTCAGAGGCAGCCTCCTCATTTTAGCTAGACCCTATCTCAAAATAAAAAAAAAAAAAAAAAAAAGGGCCTGGGGATGTGGCCTTGGGTTCTATACCCCTCACCAGAACCACAAAAGCAAACAAAAAAAAACCCTGCCCCACCAAAATACTAATAATTAAAGCCTCCTCTAAAAGTTGTTACAATGTCATTTACAACATACACTGAGAAAATTGGGACTCACTGTGAGAGGACAGGCAGGAGTTTACAGATTGTGACAAAGATACGATTCTGTTTTATAAAATGAAGGCAGTAAGGCATGAATCCAATAACACCAGCCAAAATGGCTTCAAAAAGAAGACTTCTATATAAATACTTGGGCTGGGATTTAGCTTAGTTGGTAGAGTGCTGCACTGCAGACTCTGAGATCCTGAGTTCAATTCCCAGCACTGCAAAAATGGGAGAAGGACCTGGCAATCCACTCCCAAGGCAATCCTGAAACAGTCAGCCATTGAAAACCCTATTAGGGTCACTATGAGTCAGATGGGCTGGGATTTAGCTCAGTGGGTAGAGCACTGCGCTGCAGTCTCTGAGGCCCAGAGTTCAATTCCCAGCACTGCAAAAATGGGAGCAGGGCCTGGCAATCCACTCCCAAGGCAATCCCGAAGCACTCAGCCATTGAAAACCCTATGAGGGTCGCTATGAGTCGGATACCGACTCGATGGCACACAACAACAACAACAACATGAGTCAGATACCGACTCGATGCACCTAACAACAACAACAACATATAAATACTTTTACTGAAAGAGAATTTGGGGGCTGAGGGGCATGGCCCAGTGATGGAGGACTTGGCTAGTATTTACTTGGCCCTCAATTCCATCCCTAATACTATGAAATAAATTTTTAAAAAGATAATTTTTTAAGTCAGAACAAATAATCCCCTTCTCAATCTTTAAAAAAATCCTGAGATCGTATTTGTTATGTCATTATCCAAATACGCATGTGTGTTGTGCATTTTTTGTTTATTTTCACTAGTCAAATAGTGAAGGCAAATGTTTATCTGAGTTCTGACAACACTATTTCCTGAACAGGAAATGAAACTGCCAGGGTTTCACAAAGCCTTCAAAGTACTTAATCAGATGAAGAAATCATGCTGAGTCACCAAAAGAAAACGGTCTTAAACGTCATCAACTGAACATTTGTGTACAAATATTTTTAAAATTAAATTGACTTAAAATTCAACTTGCTTTATAGACAAAGTCATAAAATGGTGTGACCCACAGTTTTAAATATATTTTAGGAATTTCCGACTTACTCTCAGCATTGAGGAGCCTTAGGTAGGAGGATCGCAACTTTGAGGCCAGCCTGGGCTGCATATTGCGACTCTGTCTCAAAAAAATTTCCAACTTACACACTGATTAGAAAACATGCAAGTCACAATCATTTGACATTTCCAGATAGGGCAGTTGCAGATGAAAGTGGAAAAGAAGTCACTGGAAAATTTCAACAACCAAAGTAATGTTCAATCATATATACTACTTTGTAATTTTGAGAGCATGTATTTATTGTGAACTGTTCTACTTTAATTCTATTAGAAAGCTGCATACTTAGTCATGTGTAATGACACATGCCTATAATCCTAGCATTTAGGAGGAAGGCTGAGACAGGAAGATTGCAAGTTCAAAGCCAGCCTGTGCTATATAGTGAGTCCCAGGCCAACCTGGTCTACATAGCAAGACCCTGTCTCAAAAAAATTACACACTTTATAGACACTATTAAAGGTTTTTTGGGGAAAGGTGGTTTTGTTTTCTAAATGACTACTTTCTTAGCTGATTATTTGGTTTACCTTATTGTCTTCCAAATTTTTAAATTGTAGTTTTAATTCTTGCAATATAGGCTTTATCACTTTGCTCACTTTATACCTGTGACTTTCTGTACTACAGAAACTGGAAAGCAAAAATACTAGAACACCCAGACTTCCTTACAACCAAATATTGACATGGAACATATTTCAGCTAATTAAATATGGGTAGAAGTCCTTGGAGTTGACTTTCTTCAGAATTAAAAAAAGCCTAAAGTATATGAAGAAAGGCTATTTTCTTTAACCCTCTGCCTTCCCACTTTGCTCATGTAGAAAATGGACACTTTGGGGCTTAGGGTGCAGCTAAGTGATAGAGCACTTGTGTAGCATGCATGAGGCCCTGAGTTCAATCCCTGTTGTTGCTCTTAGGTGCGGTTGAGTTGGTGCGGTTGGTTGAGGCAGGAGGATCATGAGTTCAAGGCCAGCCTGGGCTACATAGCAAGACTGTGTCTCAAAAAAAAAAAAAAATCTGAGAGCTGAGGAAGGGTAGGTATTACTTAGGCAAAGGGGAAATGTTCAAAGAAAATCAGTTTTCCATTTCAATTACACATAAAATGTCTCACTTTGACTCCTAATGCCTTGTTAAAGCAGTCTTCCACCTCGATAAAATAAGTTACCATTCCCTTCATTTTTTTTTTTAACCAAAGCTCTATTTTTTAGGTCTTAAGAAGGGAAGTTATTCCAAACTTAGGCCAGGATAGAAGGTTTTTGCTTGATAAAACTTGTAGTTTCTTTGCGGAAGTAATCAGCAATCGTGATAAAACGCTTGTGTAATCTTTTTCTGGAAAGTTATGATTACCTCCCAGCTGACTGAGTGCTGACATGCTGTAACCAACAGTTCCCTTATTGTAACCCTTGTATCTCCAGGAAGACAGTACTCTTTGAATGGACCTACTTAGGAGTCTCCCTCTCTCTCTCTCTCTCTCTCCCCCGCCCCTTTACCAGGGGATTGAATCCAGGGCCTCACACATACTTTCCAAAGGCTCCACCACTGAGCTGCACTCCAGCCCCTTTTTTATTTTTCATCTTGAGACAGGGTCTTGCTAAGTTACCCAGGCTGCCTCTGGCTTCCTAAGTTGTTGGGGTGGCAGGCATGAGGCACCATGCCCTGCTTCAGGAGCCTCTTTCTTTGTGGAGTTTGAAATACAATGCTGAGCTGGTGCGATAGCACATGCATGTTGTCCCAGATAGTTAGGAGGCTAAAGCAGGAGGATTGCTTGATCCAGAGATTCAGGTCCAGCCTGGGCAACATAGTGAGACCCCGTCTCACAAACAAAAACTGAAAAAACCCTGGTCTTGTGCTCCCGTGCAATCTCAGAAGCTGGCTTAACTCTCTGAGGACTCTTCCCTGGGAGTTATACCCTCCCAGGGTTTAGTGCTCAGAGGCTATTACCCGCTGAGGTGGCACACTCTGCTAAGATTCAGAGGGGGCAAGAGGTCTACCTTTCTGTTCTTTCTTTTCTTTTCTTTCTTTCTTTCTTTCTTTCTTTCTTTTTCTTTTTTTCTTTTTTTTTTTTTT
>VMDO01004498.1:0-39807 GCA_007922755.1 Pedetes capensis | reverse complement strand
AGAACTAGATAAGATAATAATGTGTATAAAGTATTAATTTTTTTTTAGGTACTTGGGGATTGAACCCAGGGCCTTGCACATACTTCACAAGTGCTGTGAGCTTGCACTCCCTAGCCCATTTTTTATTTTTTATCTTGAGATAGGGTTTAGCTAAATTATGCAGGCTGCCTCTGATCTCGAGCTTCCAATCCTTGTGTCTCTGCTTCCTGAGTTGCTGGGATTACAGGTGTGCATCACCATGCCTGGCAAAGTGTTACACTTAAGCCAGGAGAGGCGGTGCACACCTGTAATCCCAGCATTCAGGAGGCAGAGGCAGGAGGATCTTGAGTGTCAGGCCAGCCTGGGCTACATAGCAAGACCCTAGCTAAAAAAAACCCCTCAAAATAATAATAATAATAATACATAATAAAAAATAAAGTATTAAACCTCATGCCTGGTTCCTGGTAAGTAGTTAATAAACATTAGCTCTTACCATTTCCTATCACATTGATAACTATCTAAAAGCTACTGAAACATTTGTTGGACAGGTGTGAACTGCAAAAAAGAAAGAGCTAATGGGGAAATAGGCCACTGGGAGTAGATTATGAGGAGCAGCGTGGGGTGGCCTTTGATAGGCAGGGCAACAAAAGCATTGATGATGGGGGTGGGTTCAGTAAGGATGTGGCTGCCTCTCAATCTGAGCTGTGGATAACAGCTGACTGGCTTGAGGCCCAGGCTGGAGGCACAAAGGGAAGAGATGAGACTGAAGCCCCAGGTCACCTTAAGATGACAATACACAGGAAAAGATGATGAAGGAACAAGAAAACAAGATGGTGCCAGTCACACAAACAGGATTCTAGGATGTGACATGGCCACCTGTGGACTTTGAGAGGGATGCCATGCCTGCCACAGTCAAGGAGGAAGATGGTGGTTGGCTTCCAGGGCATGGCCAGCTCCATCAGGTGCTGTGGAGCAGCCACTTGCCTCAAGGAATAGTAGTTAAGTGTCATCTGTTCTAGGCCCTCCCAGATACCCAGTGAAAAGGAGCTTTCCAGGAAGGGGTAGATTGGGTCTGGATCACTCGTAAATCATTACATCTCTTCAAAATTATTTCTTCTGCATTTCTGTGACTCCACTTTCACTCCCTGGAAAGACTACCCCATGAAATGTAAGCAGTTGATGATTTTGGGCTCAGGTTCAGATAATGACAGACATGGTCTAACTGTCAACCCTATAATCAGATCAGTCATAGGATGTCTTATGCCTATTCATGGACAAACCCAGCTATTTCCAGCTTTAATAGTATCAAAATTTTTAATTTTTTATAATATAAGCCTTTTAGCGATACCATAAACTTAGTAAATAAGTTACTTATTTAAAAAAGTAAAACCAAAAATATCCTGATGGAATAATTGGCAAGTCCTTAGGCCACAAATACTATTCTTCCCAAATGATTATGTCAGTCACAATATTGTAGTAGAAGTAATTTTAAAGTTATCTCTGAAGGGGTGTTGCTTACATGGACTTGTTTTCTTTTCCAGGTTTATCATTGTTTGCTTTTAGATAATTTTCCCAAAACCTGTTTTCTTATTTGCCATGTGATTTTAAGCTTTATAGGTTTACTTTCTATAAATACATATTTATGTTGTTGTTAGGTACCGTCAAGTCAGTGTCCAACTTATAGCAACCCTAACATACAACAGGTGAAACAGTATTGCTAGTGCTTCTCTGCTATTCATAGGGTGTTTTTTTTTTTTCGGTCCTGGGAGTTGAACCCAGGGCCTCATGCTTGCATGCTCTGCAAGTGCTGGACCACTGAGCTGCACCCTCAGCCCTATTCATAGGGTTTTCAATGGCAGATTGTTTTTTGGGAGTGGATTTCTGGATCCTTCTCCCAAGCCTGCAGCACCTGGTGTTCCCAGGTGGTCTCCCATCCAAGTACTAACCAGGCCCGACCCTGCTTAGCTTCCGAGATCATGGGGATTGGATGCCACAATGCTATGTCTGTAGGCCATCTTGAGACACGGTTTCACTAAATTACACAATCTGCCTCTGGCCTTGAATTCATGACGCTCCTGTCTCAGCCTCCTTAGTTGCTGGGATTGCAGGCCTTCACAACTGCACCCAGTTTAAAGAGATGTCTTTTTAATTGAGGTGAACATTCAGTGGAATGATGTGGGGTTTTAATTTCTAAATTTTACACTTAAGGGACTCCTCTAAAAACCTGCATAAAAGCTTTTATCTTTACAACACTGGGCCTTTAAAGCTAAGCGCTAAGACGGATGAGAAAACAAAGGGTTATAGCTATTTTCTTCTAAGAGCCCATTTCCAAAACACAATTTTCAAAATATCTTACTTCTTCACAAGGCTTTTTGTGTCTAGTTACCCTTTTATTTTTGCCAGCATTTCTCTCAGTTACTTGCCATCCTAGCAGGACCTTGACCCTGGGTGAGAATTGACCGTCAGCCTGTTTTCATGGCAAGCTCTCTGAGCCACCAATAAATCCCAAAGCACCCTTGTTTTAAATACAATACCCAATCACACTTTTATATAAGGCTGCCTTCTAATCCAAGGTGTTGTAACAAGATACTGATACAAAAGGATTCAGGGCTAAGCCTCCTTCCACTGGAGAGGCCAGTATTTATTTCCCAGAGAACACAGAAAAAGTCTTCCTTTTCAGGTATCCTATGACTGCCTTTGGAAAACATTAATCTTGGACATTAGTCTACAGTAGTTCTTATCAACTATCATTTTCATTATCATGAAAATTAGCGAGTTTAGGAATGTAGGTCAATGTAATGAGTAATAAAAGGAGTGCACAGATCTGACAGGGAAAGTTCTTTTCCCTTTGCCTCTTAAGTTTCATTTTCAGTTCTTGAGAAAGTATTTGTTTACTTCTCCCTGCTAGTTTGAAAAGCTCCTATTGTTTCTCTCCTGTAGAAGCCCATTATGTTAATACAGTACAGCAAACTCACTCTACAAATAGGATGCTGATTTACCTGATTTGTCTCTGTCAAACTTGTTTGCAAATACTTTTATTTAGATTTCTTATAAAAACTGTGCAATTTTTGCTGCTGCCTGATTAGCCAAGTGACCCACTTGCTTTACCTTCAAAAAGTATCTTGCATGGGATGAGGTGGTTGGGGACGTTTTCTCCTCCTGACTTTCAATGTTTTACAATTCCACCTTCACATTCTACTTGCAAAACAGTGGGCCTAATCATTTTGGGCCTCAGGATCTTCTCTTTCTTCCTTTTTTTTTTTCTGTGCTGAGGATTGAACCCAGGGCCACTGAAATGCTAGGCAGGTGCTCTACCACTGAGCTACATTCCCAGCATCTAAACACAAACTCAGTGACATTACACATGCTTTCCAAGACCCAATTTTGATTTGATCATGTTAAGCAATTGGAGTTATCCAATCACGTTTGTTGGCCATTTTTATTTTACACTTGACTGCAAGAAAAGTGTAATAAAGGCTTTGTAAAAAATGCTTATACCACATTAAATCAAAGAGCAGTTTATTAAAAAAGAATCAAAACAGAAACTCTAAGTACCAGTGTGTACATTGTACACATTTAAATGACTCACAAGAATGAAGTTTTTTCATATACATTAAGATCACACCACCTTGTTGTTTATCAAAAGCTGTTCAAGGAGAATCCTGACTCCGAAATGCATATATGATTGCCATTTTAAACCGACCGTATTTCAAACATGCAACAACGCCACTGGTAATAAAGCTTTGGAATGGGTGCTCATTCTATTATTTCACTACAAATAGGATAGAAAGCAAGAGAAGTTGAGAATTTATTCTAAAATAGAATGGAGTTTCTTGTCTACACCCGCACCCCTCACTCCTCTGCTGCCATTTTCAGCAAGTACTCCTTGTCAATCTTGAAGAGTCTCCATCCCTCTTCGCTGGACAGATCAGAAGCACCTCTTCTTTTGTAGAAGTTGATAGATGGTTCATTCCATTCTGCTACCAAAAAGTGCATGCTGCTGCAGCGACACTTCATGGCAACCTATTATGAGGGAGAGAAAACACAAACTCAGTGACATTACACGTGTTTTCCAAGACCCAATTTTGATTCGATCATTACAACAACCCAGTAACCCTTACATATTCAGAAACCCAAATCTAGGACATACCTGACTTAGATTCTTCAAAATTTCTGATCCTATACCAAAGCCTAAAAGAAAGAAAAGCACAATTTAAAAAAACATTGTAAGGACTTACAGCCCTGATTTCTCTTTAGATCCCCCCTAACCCGTGAACTCAATCGTACCCCTATAATCACTCATCACGAAGAAGTCTTCAAGATACAGTAACTTGCCAATCCATGGGTCATAGGTAAAATAGTACATGGCGAATCCAACAATGCTGTGTCCTGTAATAAGAATTATCACATGAGATGTAGAGAAGGAAAAAATCCATTAAAGTTGTAGTGGCAGAATCAGAAGCCTATCATAGGTTTAAAGAAATATACATGCATGTGTTATGGGAACAAATAGCCACTGAACTGGACTGCCTCCTGACTTTATGCTAGTGCAGTCCAGGCCACTATAGGATGACCTGTCTGTTCTCAGACATGTATTTGCAAAAAGCACACATTACAGCTAGCTGAAGCCAAGGCTACAACTGTGGACGGGCTACTCTGTAGTCTCCTGGATCTCACACTCAGGAAATGAGGACGCTTTCACTACTTGCCAGAGCAAAACTGCTACGGCCTTAAACCAAGCACACATATTATTCACATCCTAATGATATACTGGTATGTTGACTTGGGAATAAGTTGGGTTTACATGGCAGTTCAGAATAGTAAATATTTATAGTTTACCAACTCTTGCTTCCTTAAGATCAGAACATCAGGCCAAAAGTACAATGTTTAATTTCGGAACTTGCCTTCCAATTTATAAATTTTCAATTTGCTCTCCCCAGTTTTCAAGCCAGAAGCAGCAGCAGTACCCAGAAACAGGTGTTACGTAACATCCACGTATGTCTAAAAACTACCTCATCCCTTATGCTTTCTGCTCATTTCTTCTAGCTGGGGAAACAGATGTCAGAAAAAACTTATGACAGCACCCACCCAAACAACTTCCCCTTTTAGCTATCTTCTGACCAGTCAACAGGGGCCAGCAAAGAAAAAACATGGCATCTGACTCCCTCATAAAGGGTGTCTACGCAGTTCCAAATGGAGGCAAAGGTTTCAAATTAAACTTTCTAGCCATTTTATATTTGCAAACAGGAAGCGAGTATAATAGTTTCTGATCTACCGTGTTTTAAGTGTGTGATAATAGGACCTTACCTCATTTACCATGATCATCTACTTTATTGTGTAAAGGATCTTTTAGTTACCTCCCCGCCCATCCATGTACACGGAAGGGCCATGTACATGGCGAAGCTAGAGACTGTAACCTGAAGATTGGGACAAATTGAAGAAAAAAATGCAATTTAACACAATTACAAAAGAGGTTAGATTAGGGTCAAAACAACCATTTCATGAAACTGAATTACAACAAATGACATTATACCTAACTCTTCCGGGTCTCCACAGCACTCTGATACTCACTTAAACAGCTCTTTTACCCCGCCCTATTAGTAAGCGTAGCACAATAATCTTTCCTCTGTAATTTGAACACAGGTTGGCTATTATTCCCGGTCAGCTTCTCAGTAAGTAACTTCAGCCCGTGTAGTCAGGGGTTCTACACAGCAGACGCTACGTTTTACACAACACTCAGTCTCTCGGGCTTCTGGACAGGGAGCGGAGGGGGTTACCTTCCGGAGTCCAGTGCTCCTTGGGTACTTCTGCAACCAGGCAGTGGTAGAAGGGGTGCTCTCCAAAACCATCCTCTAGGAGATCTGCAAGAAGGGGCAGCGGAGACAGCCAGTGTTGGTCCGTTTAGGTGACAGGTGCCGAACCCTGGGCCCCCACCCCGTCAGTGCTACGTTACCTTTTTCAGTTAATATTACTTGGTCTTCCATGTATTCATATTTGGCCAGTTCCTGGGGCGATGCACATAGAAAGAGAGAAAGAAGAAGGGAAAATGAGGCCGGGGTGAGGTGAGACCAGAGGCCTGGCCAGGCCTGGGGCTGAAAAGGGGAACCGGAGGGCTCTCGCACCAGCTCACTCTATCTCAGACTCGAAGATGAGGACTTCCCCTCAGGGAAGCACCCCCCACCCTCCCGCCGCCCCGGTCCTGGGGCGAGCCCGGGCCTTCCGCTACCTTGATCAGCCGCAGGATGTCACTGCAGTCGGCGGCGGTGGCCGGGCGGATTACGAATTTAGCCATTTTCGTCTTTTGCTTTTCTTCCCTTTGCGGACTAGGCCCCTGTACTTGAACAGCAGGAGGAGGTGGTTCCTCATTCGTCTCCCCGGAGCGTCCTCTTCTCAGTCAGGCTGGCACCATGACCCGGCGAACCTGGAAAGCGATGGAAGTCCTTCAATAGACTCGCCAGTAAGCGCAGCGTACCCGAGCGGTGGCCCGGCTCGACTTTTCAGCGCGAAAGAGCCCCGCCCTGGGCCATGAGACTGAGATACCTGGTCCAATGAGGCCGCGACCCTGCAGGGCACCGCCCCCTTTCTGGGCACCGCCCTTTCTACGGCCGGCCCACGTGAACTTGGAGGCACTGGGTGGAGGTTGGCGGCGCCAGGTGTGTGGCGCCCCTTAGTGGCGCCTTGCAGCGCCTTCCCAGCAACCCAAACTGGATGCCCGTGAGTACTCCCCTCCCCCCCAACATTTGTAAAAGGAAAAGGGGAATTCCCTCTGTGACCCCGACCAGTGACCTAGCCTTTTTCTCCTGGGACATCAGGAAAGCAAACTCAGGACCCCCGGCCTTAGATGACAGGAGAAGGGTAGGAGCAGCGGTTCTCAAACTGTAGTTTCGTTTGCCTTTTCCCCTCTTGCTGTAATTTTCCAGAGGCAACTTGATGTGTGATGATGTCATCGGTCTGATGACTAAAGGAATATGCACTTGTATGTTCTTGTGTTTTCTAGAATTTTCTAAGGCAAGCTTTTTGGATTCTTCGATTTCTTTCCCTTATACTTGTAATCTTTAGAGTCAAAATATTTTCTTTCTGTTTTTCTTTATTTTCTTCTTAATTCGTTGATCTTCCTGTGGAAACTCTGGCTGAGGTCCTTTCTTCATAATTTCCTTTCATGAGGGTATGTCTTTATCTTAAAATTCTTGAAGGATTTATTTCACTGCTTATAGATTTTGAGGCTTGGAAGTTTTCTTCTTTCAGCATATTGATGTTATATGACCATTTCCTGACGTCCAGTGCTGTTAAAAGCTGTAATCTTTACTTGCTTCATCCCCTGTGTTTCTATTTCCTTTAACTTTTTGGTTTGAAATAATTGTGAATGTGCAGCATGTGCGATGTCATCGTTGCTATGATGACCAAAACAATATGAGCTTGTGTATTATGTTTTTGTAGACTCTCCCAAGGTGAGCTCTTTGGATTTCTCAACACTTTTCAAATGTCCTGAGATCAAAATGTTTTGTATGCCCCGGAACAAGTTTTCAAGCCTCTGAGGAATGACTTCTTGTATCACCCATACTGATCCTGCTGAGGGTCCCACTTCTCTGGTCCTCTTTGGGTTCCACAGTAAGTCAAAAGATGTTTTTCTTGGTGAGATTAAAGCAGGAGAGGGGCCTGGAGCCCTTTAGTCTGTGGAATGAAGAGGAGTAGGACTATTACCAAATAAGCACTCCTGATGTTCATCAAGTGACTACTATTACTTGCAATATCCGGTATGCAGAAAATCAGAAGTATGTTCCTTATTATCCCTCGCATTGTCTGGGGATTCGGTGCATAGTGAGTTACTGTGGGAGCTTATGCAATGCCTTTTTCAAAGATCTTCAAAAATAGCATTGATTCTCATCTGAGTGACTTCTTTCCTCACACCTGGGCTACACCTCATGGATAACCATAGGCCCTTCTTACCTCTGCTTTTGTTCAAAACACTGTTGTTGTTGTTGTTAGGTGCCGTCGAGTCAGTATCCGACTCATAGCAACTCTTTGTACAACAGGGGAAACACTATTGTCAGTGCTTCTCTGCTGTTCATAGGGTTTTCAATGGCAGATTGATTTTTGGGAGGGGGTTGCCAGGTCCTTCTCCCAAGTCTACAGCTTCTGGTGTTCCCAGTTGGTCTCCCATCCAGGTACTAACCAGGCCTGACCCTGCTTAGCTTCCGAGATCTGACGGGATCAGATGCCACAGGGCTACTGCTGCAGGCTTCAAAATACTAGAGCACTAAAAAATAAAATATAAAATAAAATAAAATACTAGAGCACTTATGAGAGTTTGTTACACATTCATTGATGGCAGTAAATAAGACCTCCATGACTGAGCACCAATAATAGTTGCTTCATTGAAGCAAAAGCAAAGGTGTTTTTGCATTTGAGTTGCTTCGTTTTTCAGAATAGTGATTGAACTTAGCATTTGGTAAACTTTTATTTGGCTAATGTGTCAACAGATCAAATTTTTATGGAGTCTTGTGATTGGTACCTGAGTTCTGCAACTAGCCCTCAAGGTATGCGGTTTGCTTTTAGAGGTGTGTTTGTAGTTCACTACAACAGATTTTAATCTTTATGAGAAAGAGAATACCTGTAATTGGGGAAGAGTAGGAGAAAGAAAAAAGGTGAAGGCAGTGTGGCCTAGGTGTTTTGCCTTCATCGTTGAATCACAACTATCTTGAAGCTAGTAATGTTATCCCCGTCTTTACAGTTGAGAAAACCTAAGGTTCACTTGTCAGGTGCTGTTGAGCTGAGTCTGACTCATAGCGACCTTATGTATAACAGAATGAAACACTGTGCCATGCCTGGCACTACTCAGTGCTTCTCTGCTATTCATAAGGTTTTCAATGGCTGATTATTTCCGGGATTGTTGTGAGAGTGGGCTGCAAGGTCCTTCTCCCATTTCTGTGGTGCTGGGGATAAAATTTAGGGCATCAGAGAGCGCAGGCAGGCATATAAGATATAAAAAACTATAAAAACTAGGAAGAGGTGGCACTGTGAATGTGCATGACTTAAGACCGATTTTATTGGTCCAAAGGCTCTTGCCATCTAACATGAACAATTTTTATTTCAAGATTCTATAAAGGTCAAGGCCAAAAAGGTACTTCATGATATCTGATTTGTACCATGCCACCAGAAGTTAGAGCTGGGGTTTAGCTCAGCAGGTAGAGTGCTATTCTGCGTGCTCTGAGGCCCTGGGTTCGGTGCCTAGCACCGCAAAAATGGGAGAAGCACCTGGAAGCCCACTCTCGAAGCAATCTCAAATATAATCAGTTGTTGAAAACCCTATGGATAGCAGAGAGGCCTGCGGATGTAGCTCAGTGGCACGATGCTTGCCTAGCATGTGTGAAGCCCTGGGTTCAATCCCTAGCACTGCTCAAATGAACAAAACCAACCAAACCCAAACTCACTATGAGTCAGACCCAATTTGACAACATCTAACAACATGAAGCAGAAGTCGGTTATTTGAAAGCAGGTTGTCTCATACCATCTTTTTTTTTATTAGAAATCTATTGCCACATAACAAATTACCACAAACTTAGTGGCTTAAAATAACACATAGTTATTACCACAGTCTGTGTGGGTCAGGAGTCCAGGCACGGCTGAGCTGGGTCCTTTGCTCAAGGTGTCAGCCAGGCTGAATCCTCATGTGGAACAATTCACTTCCAAGTTAACTTATCCACTTCAAAGTTCACTCAAATTGTTGACATTGGCAGAATTCATTTCTTGACTGGGGGCCCTGGTTTCTTGTTGGCTATTGGATGGAGGCTGCCCTCAGCTCTTAGAGGCTACTTGCCGTTTCTAGAGGCTGCCTGTGTTTCCTTGCTATGTGTTCTTACCCGATATGGCCATTTACAAACCAGCAAAGAGAGTTTCTAGGATAATATGCTAGCAACATAGAGTCTTTTTTAATTTTTAAATTATAGTAGAAAACAAATTGCATAAGATTTGTTATCGTAACCATTTTTTGTCTTGTTTTGTTTTTTTGAGATAGAATCTTGCTATGTATCCCTGGCTGGCCTTGAACTCTCAATCCTCCTGCCTCAGCCTGCCAGTGCTGGGATTATAGGCATGTGTCACTGCACGTAGGCTTATCTTAAGCATTTTTAAGTGTATAGTATAATAATGTTTATATATACATTGTACAGCAGCTGTCCAGAACTCTCTCATCTTACAAAACTACAACTCTGTACCCAGGAGCAATAGCTCCTCATTTTCCTCTCCCCACAGCATTCTACTTGTTTCTATGAGTCTGAATTGCTTTTAATATTTCATGGAAATGGAACCACACAGAATTTGTCTTTTTTGTGACTGGCTTATTTTACTTAGCATAAGGTCCTCAAGTTTCATTCATATTGTAGCATGGGACAGGATTTCCTTTTTTTATGTGGTAGTAGGGGGCTGAACCCAGAGCCTCATGCATACTCCACAATAGCCCTGAGCTGCACCCTAGTCCCTTTCTTATTATCTGGAAACAGGGTCTCACCAGGTTACGCAGGCTGCCTAGGGCCTCAAACTTGAAATCTTCCTGTCTCTGCCTCCTGAGTCACTGGGATTACAGGCATGTATCACTGTGCCCAGATAGACTTTCCTTCTTCTAAAAGGTCAAATAGTGGCCCGGTGAGGTGGCAATCACCTGTTATGCCTGCAGCTCTGGAGGCTGAGGCAAGAGGATCATGAGCTCAAGAATAGCGGCAGTGTAACTTAGCAAGACTCTGTCTCAAAATAGAAAAATAAAAATGGACTGGGGTGTGACCCAGTGACAGAGCACTTAGAAAGTATGTGCAAGTCTCTGGATTCAGCCCTCAAGTACAGAAAAAAAAAAAAAAGAAGATAAATAAACAAATGGTTGAATAATATCCCACTTAGTATACAAAACACATTTTTGTACCCATTGATGGACATTTAGATTGTTCTCACCTCTTGGCTAATGTGAATAATGTTGTTCTGAACATGGATGTGAAAATACTTCTTCAAGATCCTGTTTTCAATTCTTTCCGCTATTTACCCAGAAATGGGATTGCTGGATCATGTGGTAGTTCAACTTGACTTTTTTGAGGACACTTCATACTGTTTTCCATGGTGGCCCTTTTGCATTCTCATCACCAGCATACAGAGCTTCCAGTTGCTCCCCATCTTCACCAGCACTTGCCATTTTCTGTTTTTGTTTTCTTTTTGATAGTGACCATCCTACAGATATATGGTGTGCACATATTTTCTCCTATTCCTCAGGTTACCAATTCACTCTATTGTTTCCTGTGATGAGCAGTTTTTAAGTTTGATATAGCTCTATTTGTCTATTTCTAGCTTTTATCTGCCAAGATAGAGTCTTATATGTTGTTAGATGTCATGGAGTCGGGTCCAACTCATAGCGACCCTATGTACGACAGAATGAACACTACTCCACACTGTGCCATGCACATGATCTTATTTATGTTTAAGTCCGCTGTTGCAGCCACTGTGTCATTCCATCTAGTTGAAGGTCTTCCTTTTTTCATTGACTCACCACTCTCCCAAACGTGATGTCCTTCTCCAGGGATTGGTCCCTTCTGACTACCCGTCCAAAATACATAAGATGCAGTCTAGCCATCCTTGTTTCCAAGGAGCGCTCTGGTTGCACTTCTTCTAGGACAGATCTGTTGGTTCTTTTGGCAGTCCATGATATAGTCAGTATTTGTCTCTAGCACCCTACTTGTTTTTCAGTTTGTCATACTGTGGGGGCTGTAGTGTTGCTGTGGTGTTGAAAACTGTGCCAATGGTATTTCAGATACCAGCAGGGCCACCCATGGTGGACAGGTTTCAGCTGAGCTTCCATTCTAGACTAAGACAAACTAGGGAGAAGGACCTGGCAGGCCACTCCCGGAATAATTAGCCATTGAAAACCCTATGAGTAGCAGAGAAACAGAGTCTTTTATTATGTACCATAATCATGGGAGTGACATCCTATCACCAATACCATATTCTATTGGTTAGAAGCAAGTCACAGGTCCCACCTACATTCAAGGAGAGGGAATGATACAAAGGTACAAGTACCAGGAGGCAGGATCACAGAGGCTACTGTGGAGTCTGTCTTTTGAATGGCAGTAAGAAGCCTACTAATTCAATATTTAGCATATACTTATGAAGGTCTTTCAAGCATTGTGTTTGAAGGATGCTGAAGTAAATATGGCTTATGCTATAGTTTGAATATGACCTGCCCCCCTCAACTCATGCAGGAGTTTAATCTCCAAAGTTGTATGTTAATGCTATTAAGCAAGTGGAAACTTAATCTCACCATGGTGGTGTTTAGAAGTGGGACCTTTGGAAAGTAATTAGATTAGATTACATCATTGGAGTATGCACATACGTTCCTATCATGATGCAATGTAGCCAAGGGGAATCCTCACAAGAACTTGTGCCATGCTGTTTGCACTTCCAGCCGCCAAAACTGTGAGCTAAATAAATCTCATATATATATATATATATATATATATATATAATTATAGTGATGAAAAATGGACTAATAGAGCATAGTATTTATTATCTGGGGATTTAGAATTCAATTATTACACGCCCTGAAGGTTAGAGTTATGATTTGAAGGCATCTAGCCTCCTGGAGAAAAAACAAAGACAATCAGAAGTAGGGGGAAGCTACACAGTTTGTAACCATTTAGTGTGACCTACCTCCAGCCCTCCTCTTCTCCCTCTTGATGCAATATCCTACAGCAATACTATTGCTCATCCATCAGCTCAGGGATCAAGGCTTTAACTCCTCATAAATACTTAAGGGATCTTAAAAGTACAATCAAGAACCTTAGGCCTCCTAAACTATCCAGCTCTTTGAATCTCAGTAGGGAGGTTACTCAATAAGAAGATCATAGACAGTAATTGCCTGTTAGTACCCAAAACATAAGACACCTCCACTTTTCCCTATGGCCTCTGGGTGCATGAAGTAGATTTTAAAGTTCAGACTCCAGATTACCAATCTTTGTACCATTTGCAAGCTGGCAATTAAGTGTTTACAGAGAATCCAGGAAAATAGAGGATACTTCAAAGAAGGAAATGCAAGAAAGGCAACTCCACCCAGTCAGGCTGTTTGGCCGAAGGAACAAGGAACAGCCCTCTGTTTTGAATGACATTTGGCAGAATCTCCTGGCAACCACAGAAGTTATTGCCTGAGAACTCATTCTGGAGGTGGAGGGCATGGGGGTGAATCATTCCTTGTTGAAGGATGGTGGAGGTAGGAGAAGGGTGTAAGAAGATCAAAGAGGAACCCAGGATCCTAAGATTGTGAGAAGTGTAAAACATTTTAAGGTCTCCTTCAAAGATTGATTATAGGTACATGCTGCAGAAGAGAAAGGAGATATTCTAGCATTTCTTTTATTTATTTATTTATTTTTTGGTTTTGGGGATGAAATCCAGCCCTTGTGCCTGCTAAGCAAGTGCTCTACAACTGAGCTCTACCTCTTAGCCCCCAGCAAATACCATTTCTCTTCTCTTCTCTTCTCTTCTTTTTTCTTTTCTCTTCTCTTCTACTCTTCTCTCTTCTCTTCTTTTTTCTTTCTTCTCTCCTTTTCTCCTCTCATCTCTTCTTTTTTCTTTTCTCTTCTCCTCTTCTCTTTTCTTCTCTTTACATCACTTTTCTGCAGTTCTAAGGCTTGACTTCAAGGTCTCATGTATACTAGGCAAGTATTCTACCAATGAGCCACATCCCTAAGCTAGCAAGTAATATTTTTAGAGCGTATCATGAATGGTGTGGCTTGCTTGGCACTTTACAGATGTGATTTCGTTCAGTCTTAATTTCTATGTATCGTTACTTTTTTAATATATGTCTAACTTTCTCATCTAGATTTTATTAAACAATATGGGGTAAGCAGTGTGAAGGACCTACCATAGTGTGTAGTTGGTGCCACAGGGCCCATAGTGTGCCCACCTGGCTGGCAGAGCTAATGGTCATGTCTCCTGGCTGGTTGGGGAGGTGGTCTGGGAACCAACCCCACTGGATGCATGGACTGGGCCCAACTTGTGTCTCTAGAAGATAGCATCATCAGAAACTTGCTGTCCTTCTGCAAGGGCCAGGTAGGACAGGGCTCCAGCCACAATTTCAAGCTGCTGGACATCACCACAACTAATTTTCCTGAACAAGTATTAGGCAGTCTCCCAGCTCATGTATCCACTGGCATTTATTATGCCAGTGTTGGAAGTGGAGGTGTCCATAGGATGGAACCCATACTACAAGAATGTGAAAATGTCCACAGAAACTCACATTAACTGTACCTTCAAACAGGACTTCTATGGGGAAATGTTGAATTTGGCCATTGCTGGCTACCTGAGACTGGAAAAGAACTCTGATTCTTCAGAGTCACTTATTTCAGTGATGCAAAGTGATACTGAAGATGCTAAGAAATGACTCAGTTTACCAGAACAGGTTTCTGAAGGCAAAATTATGAATAGCCACTGATGAAAAATTACCTTATTTATTCTCAGTGTCCTCTAGTATTTCCCTGTTCATGACTGTGCAGTATCATCTTCGTTATATTTTTAAAATCATACATTTTCCTATAGCCATGAACTAAACACTAAAATGTAGTTCTTCTATTATGCTTCAGCTGTTACGTTAAACCCATCATGCTTTAGTACTAACAAGATTCATTTAAAAAAGATTCAAGCCGGGCACAGTGGCATATGCCTGTAACAACAGCATCTCAGGAGGCAGATGCAGGAGGATTGCGAATTTGAGGCTAGAGGCAGCCTATGTTACTTAGAGAGTCCTTGTTTCAAAATAAAAAGTAAAAAACAGGGTGGGGGGTGAAGCTCAGTGGTAAAGCACCTGCAAAAGCATGCGTGAGGCCCTGGGTTCAACTCCACAGTACTGCAAAAAAATTCCTTTTTATGTAATATGTTGATTAGAATGAACCAGTAGAAAGATGGTAAGAGTTTTATAATGCAAGTATGATCTATATAAATGTGGGTAGGAAAGCAAGTGTCACTAATTTGAGATGAGGACATTATCATGGCAAAATACCAGCATGTGTGTACTTATAAAAGTAAGTGCATTAAACAGAAGTTTGGTAATTTGTTATAAACCTGAAGAAGAACATCGGACTGTTTTTGGCATTATGGTGCATTAATATATTATTACAGACATGAAGACTTTTGTGAAATTTTGTTTTACTCATTTCTCTCATGAGGTCAATCCATTGTACTGTCACTGTGTTTGTGTAGAGCTGCTTCCAATTCTCAGTGGCCTCAATGCCTTCTGCCCATCAGGATTTTTTTGACAGTAAAATGAGTGTTTTTTGAAAGAAAAGTAATATTATACTAAAAAAGAGATTAATTATACATTTTCATTATACAGCTTCAGGAAAAACTAGGAATAAAATCAGCTATTTAAATAAGGCTCATCTGGAAGAATATAATCTGTAAGCATAAGGGTTTTCCTTTCCTTCAAGTACCTCTAACCTCTGCTGTTGATTTCTATTACCATGTTGTTGTTATTGTTAGGTGCCCTTGACTGGGGTCCAACTCATAACGACCCTATGTACAACATAACAGAAAACAAAACACAGATTGACTATGTGCCAGGCACATGATCTTTTTTATGTTTAAACTCACTGTTGCAGCTACTATGTCGATCCATCTAGTTGAGGGTCTTCCTTTTTTGTGTTGATCTGCCACTCTCCTAAACATGATGTCCTTCTCCAGGGATTGGTCCCTACTGACTACATGTCCAAAATACATAAGACACAGTTTAGCCATCCTTGCTTCCAAGGAGCACTCTGGTTGTACTTCTAGGATGGATCTAATGGTTCTTTTGGCAGTCCATGATATATTCAATATTCGTCTCTAGCACCATAATTCAAAAGCATCAATTCTTCTGTCTCCCTTATTCAGTGTCCGGTTTTCACAACCATATGATTTGACTGAAAATATCATGACATGAGTCAGGCACACCTTTGTATTCAATGTGACATCTTTAGTTTTCAACACTTTAAAGAGGTCTTTTGCAACAGCTTTTCCCAATGCAATGCATCTTGATTTCTTGATTGCTACTTCCATGGGTGTTGACTGTAGGACCAAGTAAAGCAAAATCTTGGACAACCTCAATCTTCTCTCCATTTGTCATGAAATTGCTTACTGACCCAGTTGTAAGAATTTTTGTTTTCTTGATGTTGAAGCATAATCCGTACAGAAGGCTGTGTTCTTTGATCTTTACCAGTAAATGTTTCAAATCCTTTTTCATCAGGCAGTTATGTCATCTGTGTAACACAGGTTGTTAATGAGTCTTCCTCCAATCCTGATGCTGTGTTCTTCTTGACAAAGTCCAGCTTCTTGGATTATTTGCTCAGCATAGAGATTAAAGAGATATGGCGAAAGGACACAGTCCTGATGCACTTTAAACCAGGCATTGTTTCCTTGTTGTGTTCAAATGACTGCCTCCTGGTCGTGTACAGATTCTTCATGAGTACAATTCAGTGCTCTAGTATTCCCATTTTTCACAATGTTATCCATAATTTGTTATGATTCACACAGTCATATGCCTTTGCAAAGTCAAAACATAGGCATCTTTTTGGTATTCTCTGCTTTTGGCTAATATCCATATGACATCAGCAATGATGACCCTGGTTTCACATCGTCTGTTGAATCTGGCTTGATTTCCCAGAAGCTCCCTGTCTATATACTTGTGTAGTCACTTTTGAATGATCTTCAGCTAAATTTTACTTGTGTATGATATTATTGATACTATTTGATAATTTACACATTCAGTTGGATCCCCTTTCTTGGAAATAGGCACAAATCTGAATCTCTTCCAATCAGTTGGCCAGGTAGCTGTTTTCCAAATCTCATGGCATAAACAAGTTAGCACCTCCAGTGCTGCATCTCTTTGTTGAAACATCTCAGTTGGTATTCCATCAATAATCAAGTGACTTAGAGCCAGCCAACCTGGACTCTGTAAGTACTTTTTGGAAAGTGGAGCTGAGTGTACTTGTGTGTCAGAATGCAAGGATTTTTGATGCCAGGCAGATTTAGCTATATGATTCTGTACAAGTTTCTTCAGTGTCAGTGTGTATATGTGTAAAATGGAGTTAATAAGCATAGTTTCTTTCTCCTAGGGTTGTGACTATTAAGCAACATTGCAAAGCCCTTTGTAGAGTGCTTAGAATAGGATAGGCATTCTCTGAATGCTTGTTCCTTCCTAGGTACCCGGTGTTATAAGGATTCCATCTTTATTTTGGATTTGTTAGAATAGTTGTAAATGGCCCAACTGAGAGAGAATTTGTCCCTAAACCTGTTTTATCTTGCCCTTACACAGGATCATTCTCTTATGCATTCATGTTTGTCATGACACATTGAACTTCCTTGGGAATAAAACATGTGGAATGATTCTTATTGATATCTGCCAATAAATGAGGTCTGTCCCAATGGGCATAGAATCAGGAATCATGACAAAGGTATAATAATCAATGCTGTACTCTCTGTTACACTTTGCCTGGAGCATTTTATCTGCCTGGCCAGACATCATGTGTACAAGGCCTAATCCGGAGCATATCACCTAGGATAAATGATTTACAACTCTGTCTTACTTTAGAAGTGGACCTCAACTGTGATCTAATTAACATTTAACTATAAATCAGTCCATGGGAGAAGGATGTGGCAATGCACTCCAGAGGCAATCCCGAAACAGTCAGCCATTGAAAACCCCATGAGGGTTGCTATGAGTTGAATACAACTCAATGGCACCGAACAACAACAATAACAACAAATCAATACAGGAAACTGTTTTTAAAGAAGAAAGCTTATGGAAATGACAAAAGTTGGAGAAAATGTTGAAAGGCCATGATGTGGAATATTATTACTTCACACAACTATTCCCTTTTCTACTTTTTGCAGAAAATTTTCAGTTATAGCAGATGGGGGAAACTATGCAGTTACAGTGCTTAGGATCCATACAGGATAATAGAAGAAACAATTTCCCATGCTTCATTTTAGTATCTAGTCTTTGAAGCCATGGTTAAAAACAAAAAGCAATTAGAAATATGTGAATAGTGGTTAAGCACTATTTACTTTCAGCAATTTAATGAAACACAATTCATAATTTTGTAATTCTCTTATTCAACTTCCAGAATGTTCCAAATTCATTGAAAATTATAAACCAACATAGCCAAGAATCCCAACAAACCCCAAGCAGCATAAACACAAAGAAAACCACACCAAAACATTGCAGAATCAAATTTATGAAAACTAGTGATAAAGAGAAAATACCATATTAAAGATGAGACCAATCACTGGTTTCTGATTAAAAACAATGCAAATCAGAAAGGGTAGAATGACACCTTTAAGTCACTGAAAGACACTGTTAACATAGACTGGATTTTTTTTTTTTTTTTTTTTTTTTTGGTGTGTGTGTGATAGAGGGAGTGGAACTTAGGGACTTATGCATGCTAGACAAGCACTCTACCATTGAGCTACATTCCCAGTCTAATTTACACTTTTATAGTGAAAATGACCTCCAAAAATGAAGCCAGTAGCCAGGTGCTCTGATACATGCCTGTAATCCCAAAAACTCGGGAGGCTGAAGCAAGTGGATCATAAGTTTGAAGCCAGAGGCAGCCTGTGCAATTTAGGGAGATCCTGTCTCAAAAAACCAAAAAGGGCTGAGGGTGCAGTTCAGTGCTAGAGCACTTGCCTAGCATGCATAAGGCCTTGGGTTCAACCCCCCAGTACTAAAACAAACAAGCAAAAAGAAAGCAATGGGCTATGTAGTGAAAAAATTTACAAAAGTGAATAAAAAGAAGGCAAAATAAAGATGTTTCAAAAAATCCAAAGCCAAGAGAATTACTACAAGAAATGCTGAAGGAAGTTTTTCAGGCTGAAGGGAAATTATTCCAGATGGATGCTTAAATTTACACAAAGGATTGAAAAATATCAGAATTAGTAAATATGTGAGTAACTATAATAGACTTTTTTTCTTGTTCTTAATGTTTTTTGCAGGGGCAGAGCCCTTGAGTAGAATACCTGAGGCCCCAGGTTCAATCAACAGCACTGTAGGGAAAAAAAAAAAAAAAAAGAACTCTAGTAGTTGAATGCTGGGACAGGTATATGTATATTGTGGAGTTGAATGTCAGTCCCTATTTATTTAACAGATTTTTATTGTGTCAAGTGTTTTATAGTCTCTGAAATTATGGCAATGGAAAAACCAGACAAAAATCTTTGATATTGGATGCTTACGTTCTTGTGAATATATCTTAGCTGAGTGCAACTGATTCTGTCGGGAGCCATGGGCCCTGCAGTGAATGAAGGCTGCTTTGCCTGCAGGAGGATAGGTGCCTGAGAGCTTGTCTACGTGACAAATGTGACCACAGCAGGAAGTTCTGCTGCCTGTGGAATGAGGAAACAGCACATCAGAGGCTCTGTGACCGAGGGACATGCAGTCCTTCTGGTTCCTTAGATCTGAACTTCGTTCCTTCATTGTCTCTTTAGGATTAATCTGTTACTGGGGGCTAACTAAGCTGATTGTAAACTTTATGACTGTTACAAAGTCTATCATATTGCAGCTACCTTTGTGAGCTATTTTTAGTATCTCCTTGAGTTACTATATAAGCATGAGTATAGAGAATAAGCCTGCAGCGGTAGCCCTGTGGCATCCGATCCCATCAGATCTCGGAAGCTAAGCAGGGTTGGGCCTGGTTAGTACCTGGATGGGAGACCACCTGGGAACACCAGAAGCTGTAGGCTTGGGAGAAGGACCTAGCAACCCCCTCCCAAAAGTCAATCTGCTATTGAAAACCCTATGAATAGCAGAGAAGCACTGACAATAGTGTTTCTCCTGTTGAACAGAGGGTCGCTATGAGTCAGATACCAACTCGACGGCACCTAACAACAACATAGAGAATAAAGTTTTGCTCACGACCATCAGTCTTGGCCTCTTCGTCTCCTTCATCCTTGGCTCTCCCCTTCACCCAGCTGGACCACGGCACGTGGTGCCCAAGTGTGGGGCAACCTCTGAAGGTGCGAGAGACACGTCTGACGGACCCCTTTCTGCTCACTAGAAGCGAGGTAAGCAAAGGAGCATTGGAGACGAAGATGAGCAATAAGTCAGGAAGAATGCTGTATGTACATTCATTACAGCACATTTTAAAGGTACGAGGCATAAAGATAGAACCTCAACAACTTTTGCATTTCTTAGAATTTGTTGCTTGTGTATGTCCTTGGTTTCCTGAAAATGGCACAGTTGACTTGAAATTGTGGTCTAAGGTAGGAAAAGAATTACAGGAATATTATGAGGACAACGGACCCGTAAAAGTACTGGCTGATACTTTTGCCTTGTGGCGATTGGTCCAAGATGCAATTGACATCAGGAATGAATTAGATAAATTAAGGGAAGAAATTGAAAGTAATCACAAACAAGCCTCGTTGTTGAGAGACAACAATGTGTTGCCTGATGAGCCCAAGCAGGGCTTATACCCTAATTTAGCCAATTATGGCACCATTCAAGGGGATAATAAAGAGGATGAGTGGCTTCCTCCTCCCCCAGAGCCGGCAGCCTTTCTAGCAGAAGGGCATAATGAAATAGAAACTGAAACTGAGAAAAAATTGAAAGATATTCTAGATCAATTGACTTTGTTGGAAAAACAACAGTCATCTCAGATCCTGGAGCCACCAGCTCCATCTTATAACCCACAGTATACTAACCCATTTTTAATTTTTTATCTTGAGTCAGGGTCCCAATAAGTTATGCAGGCTGCTTCTGGCCTCAAACTCACAGTTCTTCTGCCCTCACCTCCCATGTCACAAGAATTATAGGCATGAGCCACCGCACCTGGCTCCAGTTTTCAATTGGATAGACTGTGAATATGATTTCTAATGTGGATCTTTTTGCTTTTATATTATGGAAGGTTCTTTAAAACCAGGTAGCTGGGATTTGAAGGCTAGATTAGTACTAAACTTGCCTTTGAAGGTGAGAGCATTGCTTACCATTCCTCTCTTTGTGTTAGTAGGCTGCTCCAAAGCTGGTTTTCACCAGCCAACTAAATAAATATTTTATATTTTAAGGCAGAGTCTCGCTATGTAGCCCAGGCTGGCCTGCAGCTGGCTATGTAGCCCAGTGTGGCCTCAAACTCATCATCTTCCTGCCTCAGCCTACTGAGTGGTGGGATTATGGGTGTGTGGCATTACGACTGGCCCCCACTCATCTAAATCTTAAATAAATATTGGGAATTAACTGTGTGCCCAGATCCAAAGTTTGAACAATGACCCTTGCCTTCAAGAAACTAACAGTATCACGGTAGTATCAAGATGAATACTTCAAATTATTTTTAAAAATAATACAAATTAAGGAATAATTATATGATAAATTGTCAGGTACAGACTTTGTGAAATAGAAATTTAGAGAAAGCAAAAGCTGATGATTACAGGAGTTGGAAGTCCTCTGAGATATAGGGCTTTATGTAGGCTCTGAAAATCCATGAAGGGTGGAGGGTACTTAGTGAGGGGAGTACAGCATACCCAGACCATAAGGAAGAAACCAGAAGTTCAGAGCTTCAGTTTCTTCATCTGTGAAATTAGTCAAGAAGCCAAATGTAAGCCCTTCTGTGGCAGGTACTATTCTTTTCTTTTCTTTTCTTTCTCTTTCCTTTCCACACTGGGGATGGAACCCAGGGCCCTATGCATGCTAGGCAAGTGCTCTACTACCAAGCTATATCCCTAGCCCCTGTTTTCATGCTTGGGACTCCAGTATCCAACAGACTTTCTCACTCAAGGTAGGCACTTGATATGTGTGTGTTTTGACTTGAACAAATATGGCATGTGGAAGAGATGGTTTGGGAACTAGTTTACCCAGGAGACAAAGTCCATTTTGTTGTTGTTGTTGTTAGGTGTCGTTGAGTCCGTATCTGACTTATAGCGACCCTACATACAACAGGGGAAACACTATTGTCAGTGCTTCTCTGCTGTTTGTAGGGTTTTCAATGGTGGATTGATTTTTGGGAGTGGGTTGCCGGGTCCTTCTCCCAAGCCTACAGCACCTGGTGTTCCCAGGCAGTCTCCCATCCAAGTACTAACCAGGCCCGACCCTGCTTAGCTTCTGAGATCTGATGGGATCGGATGCCACAGTGGTATAGCTAGAGGCTAACATTCATGTTAGCAAGCAGTAAATCTCCCTCAGTGAATTGGGACTCAATTCCAAACCATCCTGTCAGAGGTATGCTATTTCTCCAGAGCATGGAACTGACCTCTCTGAGAGTAAAGCAAAAAGGGAGCTTTTGCTTATGGAACTCACTTCCACTGAGGACACAGAGCTCTAGTTGCCTCCAATACAAGATTCATCTGGGTTGGTTGGTTAGTGATGGTGAGGCTGCCACCAAGAGATGGGCAACTGAACCATTGGTACCTTTAATTAAAGTGACATTTTACCCAGATATCTAGGTATATGATAATGTGAGACAGAGGTACAAATTAAGCATTTTCTTTAATTTTTTAGAAAACTTTCTTAGCTTTTTAATAAAGGGTTTAGTTATGAAACCAGAAAATTCAATTTGGATAATTTATTTTTTTCTCGAAGGGAAGGACTCTCAAATGTCATGTCCTCTCTGGCTTTCCACGCCACTTTCCTGTCTTCTTGCCAAGGCTCCTGCCGTACTCTATTCTGGTAGAGTGGATTATTTACTGCTGCCTCTGAGAGCGTGTGGCACATTATTCACTGGAGCAGTTATTACAGTGCATTTGGTTACATTTCTGTGTTTGTTCTCTAGGTGGTGAATTCCTAGAAGTTAGCACCTCTCCCTGTTTTATTTGTAATGTTCACCAGCCAAGTGGTCTACTTAATCTTTTCTAGTTATCAAGCATAAGAGAACAGAGAAATGGAAGAAGCATAAAGAAATTAGCAGTGTGTTTTGAATTGAGCAAACACATAAGCAAGACTTTTCACATAAAAACTCGATTTCTGGCTTCTCTTAAAACATTTGGAATTCTAACCCACTTGGCACAGCCTCCCACACAAGTGGGAGCCAGTAGCTGGCATCTGCTCTTCCCATGGCCTAAAGCTTAGTCCACTTTTCTCATCTGTGTTATCCTAGCTCTCATTCTCCCCCTACCCCCATGCATACACCCACAGCTTGAGAATGGCTTGGAGTGATGGCCCTCTCTCTCTTTGGGTCAGGGATCTGCTTCATGAACTAACTCTCCCTTTGAGAGTTTGGTCTGTATAGGCTCAGCGTCTAGCACAATACCTAGCATATATGTGCTCAATAAATGAATTAAATGGAACTAAATTAATATATTGGCTCTGTGGATTATTTTAAAGAACTAAAGATAGCTGGATGTGGTGGTATGCACCTGTAATCACAGCCTCTTAGGACGCTGGGGCAGGAGGATCACAAGTTTTTGGCCAGAGGTAGCCTGAACAACTTAGTGAGACTCTGTCTCAAAAATGGGCTGGGGATATGGCCCAGTGGCTGAGCACTTTCAAAGTATGTGTGAGCCCCTGGTCAACCCCCAAGTGCTGCAAAAAATAAGTAAAAGACAAAACCAAAAAACTGAAGGGAATTCATCAGAAAAATTCCTATATTAATTCGCTTTTCTTTTTCTTTTTTCTTTTCTTCTCTTCTCTCCCCCCTCTTCCTTCCTTCCTTCCTTCCTTCCTTCCTTCCTTCCTTCCTAGATACTCTCTTGCTGTGTAGCCCAGCCTAGCCTTGAACTCACAATCCTGCCTCAGCCTCCTGATTACTGAGATTGCAGGTAGGTGCTAACAAGCCCAACATTATTTTTACTTTCTGTAGCTCAGGCTATAAGAGCCTTTTGACCAAATAATAGTCATCCGTGGAAGTGATTTGCAGATGTTTCTGAAAAAAATATTGAGAGAAGAGGGCTGAGTAGAGAACCAAATCCTTGTGGAATAGGGTCAGAATTAAAAGAGAAATGGAAAATTAAAGACAGATTTAGGTGTTGGGTGTAGCTCAGGGGTAAAGCATACATAGCATGCACCAGGCCTTGAATTTGATTCACAGCACCACACACAGAAAGACAGATTTGACTGAATTCCAATAAGAGTAGGAATAGAATCATAAGCCTGAGTTAAATAGACTCAAAATATACAAACCTAAAGTGTGCAGGAGTGGCATTTCAGAAGTAAAGTTCTAGAAGTCATTGGAGAGAATTACCTGGTGCTAGAAAACACATTAGTGATTATCTAGCTGAATACTTTTATATAGATATATAAATTGTAGCACAGATAATCAAATGACTCGTTCAAATTTTAATATATAGTTTGCAATTATAGTATTGAGGTAAAAATGTTAAATAGCTCCATTTCCTCTCCCTTCTTCTGCAGCATGGCATATTAGAACTGGATGGAGCCATGGAGCCCATTCATGGTGACAGCTTCAAGTTACAGATAAGAAAGGTGACTCAGAATCCTGTACATGAATATTTTTAGTAGTATTACTCACAATAGCCTCAAAGTGGAAACAACCTAAGTGCCCGTAAATGATGGATTATTGTTTGTTGTTAGGTGCTGTTAGGTGTCATCGAGTTGGTTTCCAACTCATAGCGACCCTATGTGCAATAGGTGAAACACTATTGTCAGTTCTCTGCTATTCATAGGGTTTTTAATGGCTGATTGGTTTTTGGGAGTGGGTTGCCAGGTTCTTCTCCCGAGCCTACAGCACCTGGTGTTCCCAGGAGGTCTCTAATCCAAGTACCAAACAGACCCAACCCTGCTTAGCTTCCAAGATCTGATGAGATCAGATGCCACAGTGGTGCAGCTACAGGCAAATGATGGATGGATAAATCAAATGTGATATATCCATACCATGGAATGTTGTTCCAAAATAAAAAGGAGTGAAGTAATGACTCATGCTATAACATGGATGACCCTTGAACACATTATCTTAAGTGGAAGACACCAGCCATGAAAGACACATATTGTATAATTCTGTTTATATGAAAGATCCAGAATAGGGAAATCCATAGAAAGAAAATTAGTGATTAGGGGGAGGGAGAATGGGAGATGACTGTTAATGGATGTGAGATTTCTTTTGGGAGTGATGAAAATGTTCTGTAATTAGATAATAGTGATGGTTGCAACTGCTGTAAAGGAAAAGTGCAGAGACACTGACCTTAGCCTGGGAGTGGTAAGTACCATTGTGGGTAGGCCAGGGCAGGCTGTCTGCAGGAAATAACTTGAAGGAGGAGTAGAAGTTGGCTAAGGAAAGAGAGAGGGGACTTCCAGGGAGAGAATAGCAGATGTGAAATCCTGAGCTGGGGAAGAGACCTGTGAATTGGGGAACTCAGAGAAAATCAGGAGATCTAGAGCATCATCAATGAGGACAAAGAGGAAGGTGTTGGTGGCTGGCAGTGAGAGGGAAGTGGAACAGAGCCTCATTAGCAGGGCTCAATGGCCCATGCTAAACATTCTGGTCTTTATCCAAAGAGCGTGGGGCAGCTTTTGAAGTGATCAGCTTTAGGTGGAGGACTCATATGACTAAATTTTCATTTTAAATCTTGTCTTGGAGAAGCATAAGAGGACAGGAGTAGTAGATCAGTTAGGTGACTGTAATAAGAATCCAGATGAAAAAGACAGGCTGGTGGTGGTAGATCTGAAGAGTGGTGGACATATTTGAAATGCTTACTAGAAGTTAAAAATGTTGTTGTTGTTAGGTGCTGTCGAGTTGTATCTGACTCATAGCGACTCTCATGGGGTTTTCAATGGCTGATTTTTTCCGGATTGCCTCGGGAGTGGATTGCCATATCCTTCTCCCATAGAGGTTAAAAATAGGTGCCTTATAAACAAAGGCTTTTGCCCCTTAAACGTTTCCCTTGACTTTTTGTCATGTATCATGGCTCAATATTTTCTTTTTATCTTCTTCGCAGATAATGTGAGGTGCTTATTTCCTCTCAGCCATCTTCTCTACCTGTCATCTGTAGGTGAAAGGATTTTCCCAGTCTCCATGTTTCCTCATCTGTAGAATGAAGGCAGTGGGCAAATTGTTAGCTTCATTTGCCATCCTATTTATTGTTCTGAAATCCCATATTTTTACATTGGTGGCTTTTTACTAATTATGTTAGCCATTCACTGAAATGTAGAAATCTAAAAGTAATCTCTTTTTAAAATATAGACTATTATGAATTGCTTCTGATGGTATTTTTTATTATTATTAATTTTAATTCATGTACAATACAGTGAGTTTCATTGTGGCATTTCCAAACAATTATATCATGTACTTTGCTCTAATTTATTCCTTCATTTCCTCTCATGTTTCCCCCTCTCCCATTGTTTCCATCCCTACTCTGAATATATTGCCTCATACTTTCCAATCTTATATATGTATATGTGTTTTTCTTTATAAAGTAAATCTAGCTTCTGCATATGAGAGAGAACATGTGATATTTGTCTTTCTGACTCTGGCTTATTTTACTTAAAATAATGACTTATAGTTCCATCCATTTTCCTGAAAATGACATAATTTGCTGCTTCTTTATGGCTGAATAAAATTCCATTGTGTATCTATACCACATTTAAAAAGTCCCTTCATCTGTTGATGGGCATCTGGACTGATTCCTAATCTTGGCTATTGTGAACAGTGCTGCAGTGAACATAGAAGTACAGGTATCTCTATGGTATGATGACTTAGATTCCTCTGGTATATACCCAGGAGTGGTATAGCTGTATCATATGGTAGTTCTAATTTTAGTTTTCTGGGGAACCTCTATACTTATTTCTATAATGGCTGTACTAGTTTATAAACCGATGTTGATGCTAGCCATTCTGATTCAGGTGAGATGGAATCTGTGTAGTTTTGATTTGCATTTCTCTGATGGCTAAGGATGTTGAATATTTTTTCAATATATATAGGCCATTTGTACTTCTTTTTAGAGTCATTTGTTCAACTTGACTGTCCACTTATTGATTGGATTATTTCTCTTTTTCAGAATTTAATTTTTTTGGTTCTTTATATATTCTATATATTCTAATATAATTCTATATATTACTTAGATGTATAGTTGGCAAAGAGTTTCTCCCATTCTATAGGCTTCCTCTTTACTATATTGATTGTTTCCTTTACTGTGAAGAAGCTTTTTTTTTTTTTTTTTTTTTGTGGTACTAGGAGTTGAACCCAAGGCCTCGAGCTTGCATGCTTTGCAAGTGCTGGACCACTGAGCTGCACCCCCAGCCCATTTTTTTTTTTTTTTTACTTTTTGAGACAGGGTCTTGCTAAGTTATGCCGACTGTCTCTTGTCTTGAACTTGTGATCCTCTTGCCTCCGCCTCCCAAGCTGCTGGGATTACAGGCATGTGCCACCATGCTCGGCCTGCAGAAGCTTTTTTTTTTTTAAAAAAATCATGCAATCTCATTTGTCAATTCTTAATACTATTTCCTGATGCAATTGATATTGTGTTCTGGTACTTTGCAGAAGGTATTTCAGATCTAAGAGTTTTCTGGTGGAGTTTTTTTAGGGCCTTCTTAGTATAGGATCATATCATCTTCAAGCAGGAATAGTTCCTTCCCTATCTGTATCCCTTTTATTTCTCTTGCCATATTGCTTTGGCTAGGACTTCAATCACTATATTGAATAAGAGTGGAGTGGATACCTTTGTCTTGTTCCTGATTTTAAAGGAAATGCTTTCAGTTTTTCACCATTTAATATGATGTTGACTGCTGTGCTCAGTCCCTCACCTCCCCCAGATCCAACCTCCTGCTCTGCTCTGGGAAGCCTCTGGGCACCAGGCCAGGTTGAGGAGAGCAGAAGGCTGGTGGTATTCTTTTATGAGTTTGCTGAAGCCAAATGTAACCATCCGTTCCACCTTTCATTTGGAAAATTCATTGCTTTTCACCAAAAGGCCATAACTCCAGTTTCTTGGGAATAATACACTCACTCACAAGCAATGGAAGATTCCAGCTTTGGTGCCTTTGACTGTTAGCTTTGGTGCTCTTGTTTTCTGACTTCTTCTTGCCTTATGATTAGATATCTAAGCTCTGAAACAAGACAGAAAGGGACATCAGGGGCTAGGACTCTGATGGAAGGTGATATGTAGACCTATAATCCCTGCCCTGATGAAATCCAACATATTCTTTGTGTGTGTTTGGTGAGATGCAGTCACATAAATCTTTAAGTGAATTAGAAAGCTGTCATTCAAAACAAGCTCTGGAGTTGACTGCGGTGTCACATGCCTGTGATCCCAGCCACTTGGGAGACCGAGGCAGGGGGATTATAAATTCAAGGTCAGCTTGGGCAACATAGTGATACTCTGTCTCAAAAAAATGAGCTGTGGCATCTTGGTTAATCCAAGCTCTTGTTCTTGGCCTTATTGGTCATTTCAACATGTGAATTGGGATAAGATTAGGGTGAGACAAGTGAGTCACTTGGGTGCAAAATTTAAAGGGGCACAAAAAAAAACAAAGACAGTAAAAGGTATTTCAATGCATTTTTTAAAGTCAAAATTTGCAATCATGTCATATGCCTTGCTCACCCTATCCTCGTCCCAGCCTTGATTGACATTAGCAGCTTCTCTGATTAGTCACAAGGGGAGTGAGTGGTGAGGTCAACTATAGGCTGGGCTTCAGACATCAGGAATGATCAGAGATGAGCCTCCCAAGTGACATAGGAGGTAAAGAGTTAAAATAAGCATGGAATAGATGATTGAGGTAGGAGGGTATCTGTCCCAGTTCTTGTTCTTCTGCCGGAACATTTACCCAACATCTGGACTAAGAGGCAGCATTATTGTTCTCATTACAGTGGGAGGCACATCCTCCCCAAGGCTCACCAAATAGCATAGGCCAGCATCTTGCATTTGTGTGTGTGGGATAGGTGCCCAGAACAGCCTTGCGTAGAGTTGAAGACAACACTGGTTAATTGAAGAATTTAACAGTACTTAGCCCGACATTGAGAAGATGGAGGGGAAGAAGTAACATGGTAAGAACTTAAAATACTTGAAGCATTGTGCAAGAGAGTAGAACTAGACCTGTTCTGTGTCATATCAAGGGCAGCTACCAGAAAGCAGCTATTAGTTCAATGTGAAGAGAAATGTTTAATAACAAGAATGCCACTAAAGAATGGGCCTAGAGAATAGGGAGTTTCTAGATAAAAGGTTACAAAAGAGCATTTTAGTTTCATGGGACATGTTCATAGAACCTATTTTTAGAGACCTTGTCAATTCCAAGATTCTGCTTTTTTTTCCTAGATTGACTGCCAGGGAACATTTGACTCTTTCTATATTACCATGATGGAAGAAGGGCCTGGCAATCCACTCCCTAAGGCAATCCTGAAACAGTCAGCCATTGAAAACCCTATGAGGGTCGCTATGAGTCGGATATTGACTCGACGACACCTAACAACAACAACAACATACTACTATGAATGTCTTAGGTCACTTCAATAAAAATTAGCCCTCAGAGTCAGAGGGGAGACCAGGATGGAATTGTCCCATCTGTTTCTGCTCCAAGTCACAAGCAAAAATGCTTAACTCATTAATGTAAAGGATTTGATTCCCTTTTCTCTCTTCTTGTGCTCTATCTTCCTTTTCTAAAAGATAACAGATTGATTTACTAACTGGAAAATACATCCTGTTTCCTCATAGCATGTGTTTAGCCATGCACATTGCTGTTTTGTATACTCACAGGCCTTGAGAGACAGCATGGGGACAGAGGGCTGAAAATTGTCTAGGCTGGGTCTCAGAAGCCTTGGACTATGGTTCTGGCTCTGTTACTATTGCCTTGTTGTTGTTGTTGTTAGGTCCTGTCAAGTTGTGTCCAACTCATAGCGACCCTCATAGGGTTTTCAATGGCTAATTGCTTTGAGATTGCTTTGGGAGTATATTGCTCCATCCTTCTCCTGGTTTTGCAGTGCTGGGGATCAAACCTGGGTCCTCAGAGAGTGCAGTGCGGCATTCTACCAACTGAACCAAACCCCAGTCCACTTGTTGTTGTTAGGTGCTGTCAAGTTGGTATCTGACTCATAGCGACCCTCATAGGGTTTTCAATAGCTGACTGTTTTGGGATTGCCTTAGAAGTGGGTTGCCAGGCCCTTCTCCCATTTTTGCGGTGCTGGGAATTGAACTCAGGATCTCTGAGACTGCAGCGCAGCGCTCTACCCAGCTAAACCCCAGCCCTGTATTAGGCAGCTATTTTACCTTCTCTAAGTCATTTTCTCTGTAAAAATTTTGCAAACAAATATATGGAGAGGAGAGAAAGGAATAGGGCAGTTTTCTAGGTTCCTAAAGGCTCTGAACTTTGTAACATTGCTGAGCTGAGTCAAGTGGAGCTGTTTCATATCTTGATCCCACTTTCCTTTCACCTCCACTCCCAATCAAATAATGACGGACAGTGTAGGTCAGATAATCTAGTAGCACAACATGAACTCTCAGCAAACCACATTGAAATGGACTGAACAATAGTCTCTTGAGCCATTTGATGAAAGTCTTTATTGGAACAATATTTAATTGAGCGTTGTTTATTCAGTAGGTGTTCACATTAACTGCTCACTTTCTGTTCTTTTTGCTGAAACGGCAGTTTGCACATTGTCCTGGAGATTGGCCCCAAAGCATAGTGCAGTTATACATGTTGTGTTTACAATTAGACTTTAGGAACATTCATAGCTCTAGGTATTGGCTAGGAACTTTGAAGAGTGATTGTTGCATTTGTGAGAGCTCTGGCTTTATACAGGGCAACCTGAACTGACTACATGACTTCTCTTTTGGCCATGCTTAGTGGATAGAGGATCTTCATGGGTAACTTGGGGCCTATTGTTATTATTCAGCATTCTTCAGAGGAATAGTTTTTCTCTAGAGAAACTGCATGTACAGCTTTATTTTTTAATCATGCTCTGTGATACTGAATGGGGGAGACTGTGTTAATTTAGCTAGTTTTAAAACAACAGGAAAGCTGATAAATACATGTCAGCAGAACTTTCAGACCCACTTCTCAGATGATTCATTCACATAGCTGTTGGCAGGAGGCTGTAATTCCTTTTGACATGGGCCTCTCTGTAGGGCTGCTTGAACATCCAAATGATGTGGCAACTGGTTTCCCTAAGAGGGAGCCATCCAAGAGAGGCAGCAAGGAGAAAGCTCCAATGCCTTTTATGACTTAATCTTGGAAACCACAAACCAGCACTTTTACTATATTCTTTTTGTTAGACATGAGCCGCTAAGTCCAGTTCATACCCAGGAAGGTGGAAATTAAGCTCTGCCTTTTGAAAGGAGAATTGAAGAACTTGTGGACATACTGAAAAACCATTGCTATAAGAAACTAAGGGCAGTTAACCAAGAGCTAAACACTAGGTGTGAGAGTCAGAGCGGCTCTTTGGTAGCTTATAAGAAGATCATTTTCCCCTGTAGTGGGGCAGCAAACTCAGCTGAGTAGCAAACCCAGGAAGCTGAAGACCAAGATGAGGATCTGATACTTTGGTCACCCAAGCTTCAACAGTGATTAAATGCTCAACAGTGACTGATCTATAATGCCAAGATCAGGTCCCTAATTTGGAAAGTCTGAGACCCTAAAATGTGAGATGAGAACATCAGGGGGGGTGCTCCTGAGGACTTTATCTTTGTAAACCCTCTGAACCTGCCAAACTTACAGAGGTGGCCCACATTACCCTAACAGGAGCTAGTCCTGCTGGGTCCAGTGGCACATGCTTATAATTCCAGCTACTCAGGAAGCTGAGGCAGGAGGATTGCAGGTTCAAGGCCAGAGACAGTGTGTGCAAATTAACAAGACTCTTGTCTCAAAATAAAAAATAAAAATGAGAGTAGGAGTGTGGCCCAGTGGTAGAGTACTTGCCTAGCACATGTGAGGCCCTGGGTCAACCCTCAGTAGTGAAAAAAAGAATTAGTCCTTTCCCCCATATGAGAATTCCCTGTGGAGGCCTCTTCTCTGCAAGATACAGCCCTCCCTCTTTAGAAGCTGTCCCACCTCCCTTCCTGGCTGCCAGACTGACTACTGGAGTTAAATTTCAGTATAACCCACTTGGGGATGTGCCAGACTTGATAAGGGAAAGGATTACATAAAAGAACTATAAGAATTAGCTAGCATATACCAGCAGAAGCCAGGAGCATACCTGTGGGGCTGGATTTTGAGGCTGTTTGGTTAAGGGGACTGGAACATGAGACTATATAAGCAAGAGTTCTCTGACTTAAGAGTACTCTCTTTTGGGATACAGAATTTAACACTCTCGCAAAGATCCCATAAGAGCGGGAAAACTCACTGCTATGGAGCTCTTAAAAGCCTTAGAGGAGTGGCTGGAAGTGTAGGTCAGTGGTAGAACACTTGCCTAGCATGTGTGAAGCCCTGGGTTTGGTCCCCGGCACTGCAAATAAGGCATAGAGATAATGGTGACTCATGCCAAGCAAAGTGGCTATGCCTTAGTTGCCTGGTAGGTGGTGGAAGAAAAGATTAAAAGGATGAGGGAAAAGGGTGTGCTGGAGTGGATATATTTTTGTGAGGATGAAAGACCAATTGGAGGATTATAACTCAGAGGAGTGTCCAGAGGACACCTGATTCACTAAACCCATTAAGAATGTGCTGGTGAGAGGGACATCAGCATCACCAGGAAGTTCAGTAGTGGATGAGAACCAATTGTGACCTCAAGCCCAGCTGTAATGATGGGGCCTGGAATTGGTCTTACTAACCTCTCTCATCTGTTTCTCTTCAGGAAGAGAGACCCATGGGAGCCACGGAGGAGTTGCTCCCTGAACATGTATGGAGAAGTAGCTCTTGCCCAGTGCAAGGATGTGACCTACAGCAGCCATGGAGGTATCCTACTCATCCTTTCAGCAGAAAACCTGCCACAGGGTGTGGCATTAGCTGACAGCCTTTGGCATCTGCCTCAGCTTTTGAGCTGAGGCCACATGTTTCTCAGACAGTGCCTAATCAGAGATTGGGCATGGCATTGGTACAAGGACTTGCCATTTCTGGCCAGTACAGGACTCTTGCACAGGCCCAAGGGTAATCACAAGAGTTCTTAAAAGTGGAAGAGAGAAGTCAGGGAGTCAGAGGAAGATGCAAGCAGAGAGATGCAACACTGCTGGATTTGAAGATGGTGAAAGGAGCCCACAAGCTGAGGGGTGCGGGTGGTCTCTAGAAATGGCAAACAGCAAGAAAATGGATTATCTCCTAGAGCCTCCTGGGAGGAACACAACCTGCCAATACCTTGACTTTAGTCTGGTAAGACTGTGCCAGATTTCTGACAAACAGAACCATAAGACAATCAATTTGTGTTGTTTGAAGTGATTAGGAAACTAATCTAATACAGTTGTTGTTGTTGTTGTTGTTAGGTGCCGTCAAGTCGGTATCCAGCTCATAGCGACCCTCATAGGGTTTTCAATGGCTGACTGTTTTGGGATTGCCTTGGGAGTGGATTGCCAGGCCCTTCTCCCATTTTTGCGGTGCTGGGAATTGAACTCGGGACCTCAGAGACTGCAGCACAGCGCTCTACCCACTGAGCTAAATCCCAGCCCACTAATACAGTAGGGGAGAAAAACATTGTCCAAGTCGTATGGTCCAGGAGTGGTTCTCTGTTGCTGTATCAGAAATACTTTGTGTATTCCTTTGTTAGAGTTAATGTCATTACATTCTATTGATTTGTTTCTGTATTCCTCCCTCCTTTAGGCTGTATGCTTCTCTTGGTCCAGGACTCTACCTTATCTATCCCTGTATTCTTAGTCTTTCAAATGTCTCTGAATCTCTGTGTGTGTCTGTGGTAGTGAAGAGGGAAGAGGGGAGGTGTGTGGGGAGGAGATGCAATGGTGTTCATGTCAGCATTGGAGAGGGGAAGCCCTGGAACTGGTGGGGTCTGAATCTGGCTGCCTTTAGTTCTCTGTGGTGTGGGGTGGCTAGGCTGGGTTTGGATTGCAGAGAGTCTTCAGATCATCTTTGGGCGTGGAGGGGTAGCACCACAAGCACCTCGATCTTAGTGGGTCTTTTAGTCCAGGAATAATTCAAGAGAATTCGAAATCTCCCAGATTTGCCCCGTCAACCATGAACCTTCCTCTAATCCCCTCCCATCCACTCCTTCCCTGTCACCCTGAGTATTTCTCAGCACTTATAGTCTCAGAATGGTACCCATAAACTTCTGTTAAATATGAAGTAGTACCACCTACTAAAGTATTGAAGTTGGGCTTTCCATGAATGACACTCTTTCTCTACTTTTCCAACACTAGATTTCATGTGCCCTTTAATAGCAGACCCATATTCTGGCAGGCTCAGCCTGAGACATTTCAGTACATTAGAGCAGATTGCTCTTTCTCTTTTCTTTCGAGACAGTCTCGCTTTGTAGCTCCGGTTGGCCTGGAACTTGGCTCTGTAGCCCAGGCTGGCTTCAAACTCATGATTCTTCTGCCTTAGCTTCCTGAGTGCCAGGGCTTCAAGCATGTGCCACCATGCCCAGATATCAGTATTTATCTCTTGTGGTCATTTGTTACAGCAGCAACAGAAAAAGAATACCTGTCTGTATTCCCGTCCTTATCTTTATCTCTGTCCATGTCTCTGTCTCTATTGCTATCAATCACTATCTCTGTTTCTGTACCTAATCTCTACCTATCTCCTCAGGGAAGTCTTATAAGAACTTCTAGGGCTAGGGCAAGGGAGATGGGAGAACTGAGCAACACACAGGGAATCAGGAATTGTGGGTAATTGTAAGTGCTGGAGTCAAAGAAGAAATGCTTACTTTGAAGATATTTTTCAGGTGTAAAATAAGGGTCTTCCCTCTCTCTAGGTTTGGTTTCTGTGTTGCTTCAGACTGGGCCAAACAGAAGCTCTGTGCCTTGTGCAGTGTGGTAATAAGTTACCTACAGAAACAGAACAAAGTAATCTAACAATCCCATGAATATCACACATAAAGATTAGCCAGATAGGCTATCATTAATGTTAGCACCCTGTTTTTGTGCAGTTCCATCTTCAGACAGCACAAAACACAAGTTTAGACCTGAAATCATGTAATTCAAGCAGCCAGCATGACTTTAGCATCTGTAAAATATACGAATCTTCACTGTAAAACTTTCAAACACTCCCTAGAAATAAATCCACGCATCTACAGCAAACTGATATCCCACAAAAGTGCTAAGAAACACAATAGGTCAAGGACAGTCTCTTCAATAAATGGTGTTGGGGAAATCAGATATCCACATACAGAAGAATGAAATTGACCTTTATTTCACACCATATATAAGACCCACCTCAAAGTGATTAAAAACTTAAAATGTAAGACCCCAAACTGTGAAACTACTAGAAGAAAATACTGAGACGTTCCATGATATTGGTCTGGGCAATGACTTTTTGGACTGTGACTCCAAAAGCAAAAACAGACAAATAGCATTATATCAAACTAAAAAACTTCTGAACAGCAAGAAAAATAGCAAAAAGATAATATACAGAATGGGAGAAAATATTTGCAAACTATACTTCTAACAAGGGGTTAATATCCAGAATATATAAGGATACTCTAAAAACTCAATACAAAATCATAAATAACCCTATTAAAACGGCAACAGACCTAAATAGACATTTCTCAAAAGAGGACATAGAGATGGCTAACAGGTACATAAAAATGTTCAACATCACTAACTAGGGAAGTTCAAATCAAAACTACAATGAGATATCAATTCATCCCAGTAAGAAATGACTATTATTCAAATATAAACTGAGCACTATGGTGCACGCCTATAATCCCAGTGACTTGGGAGGCTGAGGCAGGAGGATGGTAAATTTAAGTCCAGAGTCAGCCTGCGCAGCTTAGTGAGACCTTGTCTCAAAATAAAAAACTTAAAAAGGGGCTGAGGGGTGCAGTTCAGTTGTAGAGCACTTGCAAAGTATTTATGAGAACGTGGGTTCAACACACCTAATACTGCAGGGAAAAAGTCAAAAGAGAACAAATGCTGGCTAGGATGTAGAGAAAAGACCCCTTACACTCTGTTGCTGGGAATGCAAGTTAGTATAGCCATTATGGAAAACAGCATGGAGGTTTCTCGAAAAATTAAAAACAGAACTACTATATGATCCAGTAATCCCACTACTGGGTATATGAGGGGGAATCCAAAACCAAACCAACCAACCAACCAACCAACCAACCAAACAAACAAACAGAAATGAACATGAAAACAAAGATCATATGTTTCTCTGATGCAGAAGGGATTATGCACTCAGAATTTGTTCCTTGAGTCAAAGGGTCAACCAAAGTTTTTACTATCTAGAAGTTTGAGATGGTTGCATCATAATTTGGCAAAGAAACATCCCAAGCTATGGCAAAGAGGTGACTGGTTTTTCCACCATGACAACATACCTGCCTACACTGTGTTGATTGTTCAGTAATTTTTGACCAAAAATGGCATGACCCTTGTGTCCCACCATCCCTGTTCACCCAGTCTTGCCCTGTGTGACTTTTTTTTTTGTTTCCCAAGATGAAAAATATCTTTAAAGGAAAACATTTTACTGATGTGGAGGAGGTGAAACAAAAAACAGCAGAAGCACTAAAAGGCATCCAAATTGGCAAGTTCAAATCTGTTTGGAAAAAAATCTCAATAGGTGCATTGCATCAAATGGAGAATACTTTGAAGGTGACTAAATTTGAACATGTAAAAATAAATAAAAGATTTTTATAAACAAATCCATTTTTTGGTCCCTTCTTGTATATCTAAAGGAAATGGAATCAGTATATCAAAGAGACATCCATAATCTCATGCTTATTGAAATATTCACAATGCCAAACAAAGATAAGGAATCAACTTAAGTGTCCATCAGTGGATAAATGGATAAAGACAATATGGTAAATGTACACAATGGGGTCCTGATTGTCCATAAAAAGAATGAAATCCTGTTATTTGCAGCAACATGGATTAACCTGAAAGACATTATGTTAAGTGAAACAAGCTGGGCACAGAAAGACAAACAATGCATGATCTCACTCAGATGTGGAATCCAAAAAAGTTGGCTTCACAGAAGTAGAGAGTAGAGTGGTGGTTACCAGAGACTGAGGTAGTTGGGGGAAGATTGGGGAAATGTTGGTCAAAAGATACAAAATTTGTTAGGAGGAATAAGTTCAAGAGATCTATTGTCCAACATTGGCTGGGGTTTAGCTCACTTGGTAGAGTGCCACTCTGTGCTCTCTGAGGCCCTTGGTTTAATCCTCAGCACCGCAAAAATGTGATAAGAACATGGCAGTCCACTCCTGAAGCAATCCTGAAATAATCAGCCATTGAGAACCCTATGAGGGTTGCTTTGAGTCTTATCCAACTTGACAGCACCTAACACCAACAATTGTACAACACGGTGACTAGAGTTAGTAAAATTTATATTTTTGTTGATGGTGTAGGTCAGTGGTAGAGCATGTGCTTAGCATTCATGAGACCCTGAGTTTAGTCCCTTAACACCTTTTATATGTGTAGATATAGTATGAATTTTTTTAGTATACAGTATTTTTGACAGGTGCTAGGAGAGTAGCTATATGTTGTAACTGTCCAGCAGCCATGGGGTCAGCAGAGACAGAAAGGACTATTCCACACACCAAGAGTTAGTATCAGAGAAACCAGGATGGAGGCTAGTGCCTTTGGGTGAACTGCCCAAGTGAATGTCTCAAGCTCTTTTTATTAAGGTCTTATAACATTAATCATTCTTATGAATCATGGGATGTCTAGGGTTAATGTATATTTTCTCGTGAGTCAGGGAAGTGTTATTTATTATTTATGTTAGCACGTTCTGCTCACTGTACATAGGCAGAACTGTGTCACAGCTGCATGTAGACAGGGTCTATGCCCAAGGTGAGAGAGAACAAAATGGGACTTTTAGGCTTAGAGAGCAACTAAGGGCCAAAGCCTTCCCCAGCTGCTTTTTTCTTAGATTTTCCCAGGTCTTTGGCTCCATTGTAGAAAAAGAATTTTCAGGATGAGTTAGAGTGAAACAAAGCTGGTAAATTTATTAAGTAGAGATAAGACACAGTACATACTTTAGGGTAAGTGGGTAAGCGTGGGCACTCAGATATGGCTAGATGGTTTCACAATTGTGATTCTATGGCTTTTTCTAATTAGGTTTAAGGATTAAACAAGGTTTAAAAATTAAGTAGAGTTAAAAATTTACTACAAGAAAAAGGCAATATGAGCTAGTTTACCTAGTCCTCTTATCTTAAAGGATCTCCTTTTGTAAACTAAACTGTAAGGTTTATAGGGTGCAATGTTTAGGAGCTAAATGTTAAACTGTAAGGTTTATAGGGTGCAATGTTTAGGCTTGGGAATGGGAGAGGAGTGCTAGTAAGGTAAAAACTCAAAGGTCATAAACATACCAGGGCCTAAGTAAACATAGTGTATTTGTTATTTCTAACACTCTTGTTTGAGAGCCCTTAGAAAATGAGCATTGTCTCCATGTAGACAATCTTTACTGATCTTGTCAGTTTGGAACTGTTGACCTTTGGCCAGTGGTGGGTGTGAGAAGATTCCTTGAGTTAAGGTTGTTGATTCTCAGCCAGCAGGAGATGTCATCAGATTTTAGAGTGAGGGGCTTCTCTCCTTTTCCATGTCCCCCATGTCTTCTATCCTGCCTCAATTCCACAATTATATATTTCGAAGCATCATGTCACCATGTTGTCCCTGTTAACATATACAATTTTACCTGTTGAGAAATTACTGAGGTAAACAATTTTTCAAAGCTCAGTAGTTTAAAAAATCCAGTTGGAAAATAGACAAAAATATAGAGACAGTTCACTGAAGAGGATAGGATAGTAGATAAGCACTGACCATTTTGAGAAATGCAAATTAAGGCCCCAATGATATAAATGTCACTACATGCCTATTGAAATAGCTAAAATAAAAAGTAATGATCACACCAAGTGCTGGTGAGCGTGAAGAGTAATTAGATCTCAGATATTGTTGCAGGGAACTTAAAATGATTGAGCCACTCTGGAAAACAATTTGACAGTTTCTTTAAAAACTAAATATATACTTACCATGTGATTCAGCAACTCATTCTTGGACATTTATCTCAGAGGAATAAAAATTTACTTCCACATTAAAACCCATCCATGAAATACTCATGGTAGCTTTATTGTGTCTTTTTTTGGTAAGTATGCAACTTCACGATAAATGGAGAAAAGATTGAGGTTGTCCATGATTTTTCTTTACTTGGTTCTACAATCAACACCCACGGAAGCAGCAGTCAAGAAATCAAAAGACACATTGCACTGGAAAAAGCTGTGGCAAAAGATCTCTTTAAAGTGTTGAAAAGTAAAGATATCACATTGAAGATGAAGGTGTACCTGACTCATGCCATGGTATTTTCAGTCACATCATATGGTTGTGAAAGGTAGACATGAACAAGAGAGACAGGAGAAGAGTTGATATTTTTGAATTATGGTGCCGTAGACAAATATTGAATATACCATGGACTGCTGAAAGAACCTACAGATCTGTCCTAGAATAAGTGCAATCAGAGTGCTCCTTGGAAGCAAGGATGGCTAGACTGCTTCTGATATATTTTGGACATATAGTCAGGAGGAACCAATCTCTGGAGAAGGACATCATGTTTGGGAGAGTGGCAGGTCAATGAAAAAAAGGAAAATTTTTAATTAGATGGATTGACACAGTGTCTGCAACAATGGGCTTAACCATAAATAAGACTGTGTGCCTGGTACAGAATCAGGGAGTGTTTCGATCTGCTGTACCTAGGGTCATGATGAGTTGTATCCAACTCGACAGCACCTAACAAATTAACACAGATTGGGTGGCTTAAACATTTATTTCTTTTTTTTCTGTTGTTTTTTCTTTTCTTTTTTTTATTAGAAATTTTTAATGTACATCATAATGTGATTCATTTTGACATGCTTTTCATTGTGACAATTTTCATATATGCAATTT